>CM077158.1:10194360-10484916 GCA_039583875.1 Platanthera guangdongensis
ATTTTAGCCGGCGCCAGACCGAGGCCCGGATGGGGCCTGACCCGGCCTACAGGGCCTAGACAGTCCTCCTCATGAGGAGGGGGCCTGAGCCCGCCCGAGGCTCGGCAAAAACCAGGCCCGGGCCCGGCCTGGTGTCTGCCAGCGCCTTTATGCCCACCCCTAGCCATGAGTGGGAAAAAAGTGAGAAACCTCATCTCATTCACCTCTATTTATAGTTTTTAACATTTACGCTTAATTAACAATTTTTTCTTAAAAAAAATCTGATTTACTTTAATTTATAATAGAAACTACAATTTAATATTAAAAATGTACTTCAATTTGTAATAAAGTAAAAAAAACTTAAATGAAATAAAAATAATGCTTGCATGCCATTATGACTAGTATGGCGGCCAGCCGAGCCGTTTGCACGAGGGCTAGTCGTTCAAGGTGCAAATCAGACCATGATTTCATTGCACAAATGATGTCATAAGTCACATGCTCAAGTGATAAGACGTTAAAGAGCTCGAAGATTTGGGTTTGGGTGTGAGAGATTTTGGCACAAATATGACTTTATACTCAGATAATCATGCATAGGGGGAGCTCCAAGAATAAAAATTAAGCTTTTAGGTGCTTCTATTTTAATGTTTCGACGGAGGACATTTGCTCATTTTGGTTAAGGACATGTTTGGGACGGTGGTGACGGCGGTGAAAATAAACTGTGGAAAGCTAATGGTGACATTAGAGATTTAGGGTCAGTTTGTTTCGGCGATAGCGGCGGTAAAATGAGTTCTGAGGAATGAAGATGTGAGAATGAAGCTGGTAAATTAAAAGCTGTTCAGAAATGGAGAAAAAGTTTGTAAAACAGCGATGACAAAGCGGTTTCAAAATAAGGAAACAGTTGGTAAAGCAACAATGACGTTCTCTTACATTTAATTATAAAAAATTACAATTAACACTAATTAAAAATGAATTTTAATTAATATTTATTATAAATATTTTAATAATAATAATAATAATCATATTAATCATAATACTGATCAAATAAATAATAAAAAAGAATTATAACTCATATTAATTTAATAATAATAATATTATTATTATAAATCATAAATAATAATAAAATCTAGGACTTAGATCGCCGGTGAGGAGGAGCTCAGCTACTCAGGCGTCCATGGTAGAACTGTGCCGGCGTCATTGGCCGAGGGAGGAGATGCCTGGCCGGAGCAAGGCTCCATCGTTTCTCACCGGAGCAAGGCTCACCGTCCATCACCAGAGCTGTTTGAAAGAGAGCAATGGAAGGGCAGTTCTCTCCTGTCCATCTTCCCGGAGCACAACTCCGCCGTCCCTCGCATAGAGCACGACTTCGACAACCATCGCCGCTGCAAATGGTGCGTGACTTTGGAAAGCTCCATTGAAAAGGAGCTATCAGAAGCTCTCAAGGCTTCATTGAAAACGGAAATTTTCTCCTCCGCCGCAACGCCCAAACAAACCGGCAAAAAAAAAAACTCCACTCTGATATCAACGCAACGGAGCGTGAAGCCAAAAACGGACCCTTAGAGCCGTCCAAAAAGTTATATGAAAAAGTTATGGACCTGTTTGGAATATCTTATTCAAGTGTTCTTTAAAATGAAGGATTGTATTTCTGTTTGAAGTGTATTTTTTCTTTTTGTATTCCTAATCCATATCTGTTGTTAGGTGAATAGAAAAAAAAAAAAGACAAATCTGATTGGGCTTAAAAGAGAAGACAATCAATTTGAGTGAAGAAAAGTGGGAAAGTTATAAAATGTTGAGAAGGATCATAAACTCCTACACAAAATTACTGCGGTAATAATAACCAGAATTGACGAGATCATTGCAAAATTTAGAGAGTGAGGGATCAAAAAATTGAGGGAAATGTACCCAATTCAAAATGTCTGATCGTGAGGATGAAGGAGGCTTGTCTGTGGTTGTTCTTTGTTGTCAAGCCCCAGAGAAGGGGGTCGATGTCAGTGACTGCTGAAGAAAATCGCAGATCTCTTTCTCCCCGATCTTTCTTCACGCCGTTTCACTCCGGCGAAGCTCCTCCTCCTACTCCGGCGCGTTTACTGGTTCTATCCCCTCGCACGTTTTCTCCGTCGGCGGTTCTATCCTCTCGCATGTCTCCCTCGACGACGCTATTTTCGCCCGTTTCCATCATTCTCTCCATCGTCGGCGTCATTCTCTCTGAAGTTCTCCTTTGGTATGCTCTCTTCCTAGCTTCTTAGATCTTCTTCTTCCCATATTTATTGGTTTACTGGTTTTTTTAGATCTTCCCAATCTCCTGGTATTTCTACCCAGATTTCTTCTTCCCAAGCTGCGTATTTCTTCTTCTTCTCAGATTTCAGGAAGTTTTCTACCCAGATTTGCAGGTTTTAGATCATGCATTGATAATAATTTCTTTTGATTAATTTGTTTTGTCAAATTTTAATGGAGCTTCATTGACTGCTCCTAAAGGTTCCAGAAAATTTGGGAATAAGAAGAGAGAGTTTGATTCTCAATTTTGATTTTTATGCTGATTATTTGTTGATTATTGGTTGATACTAATTAGGAAGTTCAGAACTTTGATTTTTGGAATGAAAAGGATAGAAGTAGAACAATATTATGAAAATGTTTTTTTTGTAAGAGTCTTTCACGAATGCTTATTTATTTTGGGATACTGATTATTTGTGATGCTTAGGTGAGAGCTTAATCATGCTTATTTGTTCCATTTTCTATGTGACTTAAGTTTTGTTTAGCATCTATATATGTGTATGTTGCATGTAAGTATTTTGCTCGTTATTATGTGTGTGTACATATTTTCTTATGAAATCTTCTAAGTTATTTTTGGTAATTGTTATGGGCAAACCGATTTTGGATATGGGCAAACCGAGTATGCGGGCAAACCAAGAAATTATATGTGCAAACCAATTATGCGGGCAAACCAAGAGATTATACGTGCTCACAGCCACCTCTCTCCCCTCATTCCCTATCTGCATCATCGTCCCCACCACAACGTCCACACACCTCACTAGGAAGATAAGGCCGTTTAGTAGGAAGCACTGTCCAGTTTTGATTGCGAGCGCCTTCGAACTGAACCAATTGGGGTTAAACATTAAAACTGATGGAGCGTAGAAGGAGCATCAATGATACAGTATGAAGAGATATATATGAAGATGGGGGATTAGAGTCGAGTTTGCTGATCGGAGGGAATACCTTTGACATAAGCACAGATAGTCGGCCATCTCTGTTTTCCCCTGTTTCGCTGCAAAAAGCAAAATCATACATTGAGCCTTTCGATGATGATAGGATTCACTCCAGCCAGCGTCTCCCTCGCAAATTCCTCATCAGTCATCCATGTCCATTTGTCAACTTCAAAATGGAAAACATGAAAAATAGAGCAAGAAAGAAGAGTTTTTTCTTTAAATTTAAAACAGAGGAAAAGAAAAAATATATAGGAGAGGCATAATCGTCGTCATTAACGCTAACCAAGTGCAGTTACCGGAGTTACGGACAGACATAGGAGAGGCGCCTCCGACGACTGACACCAGAGCATGCGAAAAAAGTGGTTCGATTTGGTTTGCCCCTATCTATTTCACGCCTTTAAAAAAATTGCTTATTTAATATTTTAAATTTAAAAATTTGGTTTGCCCCTATCCAAAATAGGTTTGCCCATAACAATCACCTTATTTTTTGTGTTTAGATATTAGTTTTTCACAGTCATTCAATCTTGAAAATGTTTCAATGATATGCCAGAAGATCTTTTTTCTTTCGAATGGAATGGTTTATGACATTGCTATATGCAAAAAAAATGTGGAAAAAAAATTCACTTAAAATTCTGTTTCGTTTCCAAACAATTTTTTGAAAACTCCGTTTTATCCAACAGTTTTTTAACAAAACTATGTTTTCCAAAATCAGCACTTTTTCTATCAGCAGTTTTTCATCAGCAGCTTTCCATCAGCAACAGCCCAACCAAACAAAGCTTAAAAAGTCGTAAAGCTCCTATCAACTTGCTGTCAAAAAAGCCACAAAACTCTTTTATTAGAGAAGCTCTTTTTTTACCGCTCATCGTCCAAACACTCTAAAAAGAATAATAGCAGTGAGAGTAGAGTCTATTGGTAAGTACTGTTGGCTTTGGACCAACACTATGCAAGAGATCCCAGCAGAACGTGCTAGGGTTGACATTTATTGTGGGGGCGACATCGGTCGTGCGGGCGACATCGGTCATGGGCGGCGACATCGGTCGTGGGCGACGACATCGGTTGTGGGCGGCGACATCGGCTGTGGGCGGCGACATCGGTCGTGGGAGCGACACCGGTCGTAGCACGTTCCTAGTGTATCCATCATGCGACATCGAGTAATGCCTGACAAAATTTGTCCAAATTACAATATAAGTCAGAGATAATGGTTGTGGAAGCTTTCAAGAAGGTTTAGAATAGGCAATACAATATATGAAAAGATATAGATATATCCATGAAATTGCATTAAATACAAAAAATAGAATAAATAATACAGTCCATAAATATTACAAAATTTACATTGTCCATGCAGTTTATGTAATTTGACTCGATGCATATAATCTTGTGATTATTTCCTGGAACACTACATTCCTAGTGTATACTCCTTGCTCCTCCAATATATCATTTTTAATTATCACTTTGGTGTTATTTGTAGAAACTTCTCTTGACAATGCCACATACAGTTGACTATGACTAAAAACATCATTTAATAAATATACTTCAACATTTGAAATTGTTTGGCCTGTGATTTGTTGATGGTCAGGGTCATAGCTCAAACGTATTGGGAATTGCTTTCGGGTGAGCTCGAAGGGCATCTTAACATCTGCACTCTTCAAGAGGAATTCAAGGTAGAAATACTCTGTGATATTTAAATTTTCCGCTCAATATTTTAGCTTCAATAACATTTATTGAAAAGGTTACACACGTAAGTCTTGTTCTGTTGCACTACTCAATTTTTGATCAATGTTTTTAAGAAGCATTATCGGTGACCTTTCTTGAGTTTCAGCTTGAGAGGTGGTAAATTTCCCGGATTTATTGAATTTAAGAATTCTGGCAAAAATAAATTATGTGTGTCATCCACAACAGAGTCAAAAAATAGTATGTTTTATATTCCCCTGGAAATATTTTAAGACATTTTTTCATTTATTTTTTTGACATCATGATTCAAAGGCATTATTATTGCTCTACTTTCCATATAAACGACATCAATTGGGGAGCCTAGCTCAGAAAATATTGCATCGATCAATATATTTACAGAGCGTTCATCTTCCCGAGGTATAACCATGGAACTTGGAATTTGAATCATATCATTTAGCACGGCTGACTCATCACCGTTACCCTTGTGCAGCAAGAACTCCGAGAATTGAGGATCGTCATAAGCTATCATGTTCACAATTAAGCTAAGAATGCGAACATTCGTCCATAGATACAATTCAACAATGCTTACGCTAATAATTTGAGATTTTGTTCCATTTACAACAACTGGTGGTAGCTGACGAAAATCACCACCAATGATCATAACTTTACCACCGAATGTCTGATTAGCATCAAGCACATCCTTGAAAGATCGATGCGCAGCTTCGAATGTCTTCTTATGAATCATTGGGGTCTCATCTCAAATAATTGCTCTGACTTGTTGTATTAATTCACGCAAATCAGACTGCTTATTAAATTTGCACGTTGACATTATTTCAAATCTGATTAATATTTTGAACTTAAAGTGTGAAGTCATCCCACCTGGGAGCAGTTTGCTGCAATCCCCGATGAAGATGTTGCTAATATAATGAACCCTTCCTTTCTGAAAGTTGCTAGCAATGCCTGATAAAGGTATGTTTTCTCGTGCCTCCTGGACCATCTAAGAAGAACATTGTATTTTATCGTTTTCATATAGCCGTACCGATGATGTTGAATGCCGACAGCTGTTCTGGATTAAGTGAGTCTACTAAATTTAAGTCGTCATCAGATATTGAGAATGAACGTTCATGTTCTATTAGGTTGGAGAAACTATGCAAACCCTCAAAATCTTCACTTATGGTCGGCAGACCAAAATCTGTTACTGTTTTCTTATGCTGTTGTATAATGTCATCTAAAACATTAAGTAACTTAACTTTTATATATGTGTTATTTGAAGTGCTTGTTGAGGTACAATCTTCAGTCATACAGTCAAAGTTCTCATCCCACAGATCTTGAACAGAGGTCGGTTCACAGTATAACAAAATCGTTGCAAAAAGTTTTCTCAACGAAATTGCATTCTAAAACATCGTGCTTCAGCCAGACAATCTCGAATGTTATTGTCCTCTTCAAGAAGTCTGTGTTGCTCTGCAGCCAGTTTAAAGGTTGTACATTGAAGACCGACCACACACTTGCCGCGGGCGCGACATATGTCGCGGGGGCGACATCGGTCGCGGGGGCGACATCGGTCGCGGGGGCGACATCGGTCGCGGGGCGACACCGGTCGTAGCACATTCCTAGTGTATCCATCACGCGACATCGAGTAATGCCTGACAAAATTTGCTCAATTACAATATAAGTCAGAGATAATGGTTGTGGAAGCTTTCAAGAATGTTTAGAATAAGCAATACATTATATGAAAATATACAAAAATATATTCATGAAATTGCATTAAATACAAAAAGCAGAAGAAACAATACAGTACATAAATATTACAAATTTTACATTGATCCATGCAGTCTATGTAATTTGACTCAATGCATATAATCTTGTGAATATTTCTTTGAACACTACATTCTTAGTTTATACTCCTTCTTGCTCCTCCAATGTACCATATTTAATAATCACTTTGGTGTTATTTGCAGAAACTCCTATTGACAATGCCACATACAGTTGACCATGACTAAAAACATCATTCGGTAAATATACTTCAATATTTGAAATTGTTTGGCCCTGTGATTTGTTGATGGTCAGGGCATAGCTCAAACGTATTGAGAAATGCTTTTGGGTGAGCTCGAAGGCATCCGCATTTTTCATGGTGTACAACCCCATATTCGCTGAGTGAGACCCAAAGGCCTAAGACCCCGAGTTTGAGTAGGCTTTAAGCTAATCGGGTCTGGCGAGTAGTGCAGGCAGAAGGGTTCTCGCCCAGGGCTTGCTCCCGGGTCGCGGGAGGCCCTCATGGTTGGCGTTGAGTGATGCTTCTCCACTCAACGCCCTAGTCCCTAGTCTTCGGTGTTGAGTGATGCTTCTCCACTCAATGCCTTAGCCCTCAGAGTTGGCGTTGAGTGATGCTTCTCCACTCAACGCCTTAGTCCTTGGTGTTGAGTGACGCTTCTCCACTCAACGCCCAAGTCCCTGGTTCCTGACATTGAGTGATGTTTCTCCACTCAACGTCTTAAGTCCCCGATGTTGAATGATGCTTCTCCACTCAACGCCTTAGCCCTTAGAGTTGACGTTGAGTGATGCTTCTCCACTCAATGCCTTTGTCCTTGGCGTTGAGTGATGCTTCTCCACTCAATGCCTTAGTCCTTGGCATTGAATGATGCTTCTCCACTCAACGCCCTAGTCCTTGGAAGCGGAAGGGTTCCCGCCCAGGGCTTGCGGGAAGGTTTGCTCCCGGGTCAGCGGGAGACCCTCAAGGTTGGCGTTGAGTGATGCTTCTTTACTCAGCGCCCTAGTAGGGTCCAAAGGTAAATTTACCAAGATACCCTTGGAGGTCTGTTTTTTTTCTCCTCAAAACAGCGGAGTTTGGATGTTAGCAGATCACTTTGGGCTGCATATAGCCTTTTGGAACAACGAAGCTATGTTGTTGGCGGACCAAATATTGGAAATCTATAAATAGACTCACGGGGTACCTCAGAAGGCAAGCTTTCTCATTTTCTGAAGTCTTGCAGCGCTTTCTGAGGTATCCCTAGCTCAGCACTTGGCTAAGGAGGGGAACACTCTGAGATCTTCCGGGTTAGTGGAGGGACCTCCGTGCTGTAGCCCAGGGTCAGTTCTTTAGCTCTCAGCAGCTGGTCAAGGGTCTGTGTTTGGGAGAAGTAGGTGTTAGCTACACCCCAGGGTCCGAACTCTCGTTGGGGCCAGTTTTTGAGTTCCAACATTTCTGGTGCTGTGATAGTGGACCGTAGCTGTTCAAGAAAATCTCAAGCTTAGTCTCATGGCTAGAGGTGAGGAGGAAGGAGCAGGTTCAGGAGGTTCTCCACCCCAGGCGAGTGGGGTGACTCTGGGGATGCTGGAAGACTTCAGGTGGGAAGTCTTGCAGACCATCCAGTTGGCGTTCTCGGCAAGAAGCGAGTGGGTGACGCCTCAGGTTCTAGTGGTTGTCGCTCCGTCGTTGGGCGAGAACGCTCCCAGACAGCCTCCCCGAAAGGAGGTTCTGACAGAGGTTAGCGAGAGGGATGTCGCCGGGCGGGAGCTCTTCCCCGGGCAGGCTAGTGCTAGCTGACGGGCTCAGCGAGCCTAGATCCCGGGACGGGCCCTCTCGCCAGGTGGTGGGCGGAAGCCCTTTTAGCGAGTTGATCATCCCGGCCCCGGTTTCAGACAGGTTTCGAGAGCCCGACTGAATGGGCAAGGACAACCCCGTGCAGCGTGTGCTATGGTTCGAGGATGTCGTTTCCATAAGGCAGATGTCAGACGCCTTCAAATGTAGACCTTTTGCCATCACTCTGAAGGAGAAGGCTAGGGATTGGTTTCACCAGTTGCCTGCGAGTTCCATCTACTGTTTTGAGGATTTGTGCTGAGGTTTCTTGTTGAGGTTCTCGACGTCGAAGAAGATGAAGAAGTCTGCGGAGTGCTTGTTTTCCATCAAGCAGAAGCCGGAGGAGACGCTGGGACACCATGTTGATAGGTTCTAGGAGGAGATTCTGCAGGTCCAGGATGTACAACCTCGTATCTGGCGAGTGGGGTCGCCAGGAGCCAGACCGACCGGCTTCCTTTTCTCAAGTCCCGGGCGAGCACCAAGGGGGCCAGAGCGCGGCAGCCCCCAGCTCGCCCAAGAGAGCCCTGCAAGTGGCATGCGAGTAGGGCCACCCGGGCCCGCACTCGCCGGGAGGTAGGTAGAGGCGGCGAGTGCCAGCTCCATCGAGAACTCGCCAGGCCAGACAACGTCGTTCTGCCTTAGCGTTGAGTGAAGTTCAGACACTCAACGCTGTTCTGCCTTAGCATTGAGTGAAGTCCAGACACTCAACCCCGTTCTGCCTTAGCGTTGAGTGAAGTTCAGACACTCAACGCCGTTCTGCCTTAGCGTTGAGTGAAGTCCAGACACTCAACTCCATTTTGCCTTAGCGTTTAATGAAGTCCAGACACTCAACGCTGTTCTGCCTCAGCGTTGAGTGAAGTCCAGACACTCAACGTCGTTCTGCCATGGCGTTGAGAGAAGCCCGCCCAGTCCACTCAGTTCGTGGAATTGAACTCGTCGTTCGTTGAACGAAACTCAGTGTTCGTCGAACTGAATTTCTCTGGAGCTGGACCCGCAGGATCATGCAGTCTAAGTCCCGGGCGAGCACTCAAGGGGCCAGAGCTCGGCAGCCCCCGGCTCATCCAGGCGAGGTGGAACAGTGGAGCCAACCAGGTCCGTACTCGCCGAGGCCCAACAAGGCCAGCCTAGCTCGTACTCGCCGCCCCAGGCGAGCAGAGGCTTCAGGGGGCCACTCGCCCATCGACCTATGATGTTTTGTACCATTTTGCCCCTACTGGTCTGCTTATAGCCTGTTAGAACAGCGAAGTTACGCTATCGGCAGTCCCTGTTGGGCTGCATATAGCTGTTCAAAACAGCGGAGGTTGGCTATTTGCATGCCGTTTTCAGAAAACTATAAATAGGACCCAAGGGGCACCTCAAAAGACAGGCTGACTAGTGTTCAGATATTCTTGCGCTTTTTGAGGTAGCCTTAGCTCGGCCTTTGACTAAGTAGGGGAAACACTCTAAGATCTTCCGGGTGTGTGGCGAGACCTCCACGCCGAGCCCTTGAGTCAGTTCCCATTTCTTTTTGTTATTTAGCTTGCAGGAGAGAAGTAGGTGCGCGATCATCCCTTCCCCACGGGTGAACTCCACAAGAGACAGAGTTTTTCGGTTTCAACATTTTGGTGCGATGAACGTGGAGAGTGGTCAGCACAGAAAACCTTCAGCGAGCTCGATGACAGGAGGATCAGGGTAAGGCTCGGACAGGTCCGACTCGCCACCCCCACCCCCTCTGGCCACGGTGGGGATGTTCGAAGACTTCAGACAGGAGGTGATCAACCTCATCAAGTTCGCACTCAGCGCGCGGGCCGAGTGCTCGACTCCAGCAGTTCCAGTCAGAACTGCCCCATCTCTGGGTGAGGACGCTCCCGACAGGCGAGCTGGGAAGGAGGTAGCCGAGGAAGGGAGAGGCTGCGAGCTCCCTGGGCGCGTGCTCTTCCCCGGCTCTGGAAGCGGGGGCCGGTTCGGCGAGATGGGTGCGCGAGACCCTCCAGCTCGCTTAGTAGGGGGAGGCAGCCCCTTCAGCGAGTTGGTTTCTTCGGCCCCGGTTCCGGAGGGGTTCAGGGAGCCCGAGATGTCTTACTATACCGGGAAGGGAGACCCGGTGTAGCACGTCCAGTGGTTTGAGGACGTGGTCTCGATCCGACAGATGTCGGATGGCTTCAAATGCAGACTCTTCGCCATCACCCTCAAGGAGAAGGCGAGAGAGTGGTTTCACCAACTACCAGCCAGCTCCATTTACTGCTTCGAGGACCTGCACCGGGGGTTCATGTTGAGGTTCACCACCTCCAAGAGGAGGAAGGAGTCGGAGTCCCTGTTCCACATCAAGCAGGGGGTGAACGAGACCTTGGGGAGTTATGTTGACCTGTTTCAGGAGGAGGTCACCCAGGTCCAGGAGATGCCCGGGCATAGCCTGATGATGGCCTTTACTTTGGGGCTGTAATAAGGTTTCTTCAGGATGGAACTGAAGAGAGTGCCGCCCCTCTCCAACGAAGAGCTGATGGAGAGGGCAGCAAGAGAAGTTGAGGGGGAGGAGTCAAACCCGGAGTTTGCCCGAAAGTTGGTCAGGTGGGCCACAGAGGAGGAGAAGGAGCCAAGGGGTGGCAGAGGTCAGGAAGAAAGGAGAGCTGAACCCCGGCAGAGGGAACAGCGGCAGCAGCAACAACAGCAACAGCCCAGGTGTGGGCGTCATGAGCCGGACCATCGGCTGGGTTGGAGGCCAGAGTGGCAAGACCTGGGGCCACAGAGAGGTTACCAGGGAAGGGACAACCGCCGGGGGGGGGGGGGGGGGGGGCAGGATCAGTTCCATCCCCCAGGTTGGAGGCAGGCCCAAAGACCTCCCCTCCCTGATCAAGATCAGGCTATGACTATAGCCATGGGGGAGAGGAGGAGAGCAGCACAGAGAAGGGAAGTCAGGGTGGAATTGCCCTACTGCGACTTCCACCAAGAGGAAGGGCAAGCTACGACCACGTGCCCGGAGTTCCTCGGGATGAGAGGAAACAGGGAGCAGTATCAGCAGCATGGTCACTAGGAGGTGAGGATTGAGGAGGTCCTGCCTCGGGCGGAGGAGGATAGGTGTGAAGACAGGGTGGATGTTGGAACCCAGGGAGGGATCAGAGTGATCCATGGGGGGGGGGGGGGGTTAGAGGCTTACCGGAAGGCGAGCCTCCATACTATGTACCGCCGGAGCGTTGGCTCCACATCTCAGACCCCACCCCTAGAGGAGAAGATTACTTTCTCCAGAAGTGATATGCTGGATCATGAGGATCCATTCTGCGATGTGCTGGTCATCCAGATAGCCATCGAGAATTTCACCGTCTCCAGGATCCTCATTGACAACAGAAGCTCAGTCAATGTCATCTTCAAGAAGGCGTTCGACGCAATGAAGGTGGAGGCGAAGCGGGTGCTGGCTTCAGATGGGCCCCTGTTTGGGTTTTCGAGGGAGAGGAAGGAGGTAGAAGGAGGTAGAAGGAGGAGTGGGGCTCCACGTCACTCTAGGGGGCCGTCCCAAAATTGCAGGTTTGTCATCGTGGATGCCCCTAGTAGCTACAATGCCATCTTCGGGCGGCCCCTCATCAGCGTCTTCCGCTGCGTCCCCTCGTCCTTCCACCAATGCCTGAAGTTCAGCGCCGAGGGGATACAGGTCCGGGTTCGGGGGGACCCCAAGGTGGCAAGAGAGTGCTACGTCACCGTCGTAAACTCTATCTCTTGACATGAGGGGGCCAAGGAGATGGAGCGGAGACTGGAGGAGACATATCAGGAGGCTGGCGGAGAGGAGATGGAGATAGAAGAAGGCTGCATCTAGGTGGTGACAGGAGGAGACCGGGAGGAGTTGGCCGAGGCGATGGCCGTGGAGGAATAGGTGGAAGCTGAGGAGGTTCTTGTCTCGGAGGAGAGGGACATCGGAGAATGGGGGGAGCAATCCAGGCTGGAGGCTACAGAGGAGGTCGTGGAGATGGAGGTTCTCACCTTTGGTGGCAGGGTGAAGAAGGTTCGCATCAGCGGAGGGATGACCCCGGAGGCTCAGGGCATGATGCTGACATGCATCCAGAAGAACGTGGACATCTTCGCATGGTGCGTAGCGGAGATGCCGGGGATTGACGCGGACGTGGCCTGCCACCGCCTCAACTTGGACCCGGGAGCTCGCCCCGTCCAACAAAAAAAGAGGTCCACCGCAGACAAGCTGGTCGAGCCCATCAGGGAGGTGGTAGTCAAACTCCTGAAGGCCGGTTTTGTATCCGAAATACAATACCCCGGCTGGGTCTCTAATATAGTTATGGTTAAAAAAGAGACGGCCGGTGGCGTATGTGTATTGATTTTTCCTTACTTAATAAATCATGCTCTAAGGACTGTTATCCTTTGCCTCGGATCGACGCGCTGGTTGACTCAGTTGTCAGTTTTCTTGTAATGAGCTTCTTAGATGCATTTTCAGGTTATCACCAGATTAGGATGCACCCCCCAGACATCAAAAATGTCTCGTTCATCACGGGGGATGGGTGCTACTGCTACAAGATGATGCCCTTTGGGCTGAAGAACGCAGGGGCGACATACCAGAAGGTGATGGATAGGGTCTTCCGAGAACAGAAGGGGAGGAACCTGGAGGTGTATGTAGATGATCTCATGATCAAGAGTCGAGACATGGACTCTCACCTTCAGGACCTGGAGGAAACTTTCGCCACCCTGCGCAAATACAAGATGAGGTTGAACCCCCTGAAGTGCATTTTCGGGGCCAGCAGGGGCAAGTTCCTAGGCCACCTCCTCAACCCCGCCGTGGTCGAGCCAAATCTCGACAAGATCAAAGCCATCATGGAGCTGGAGTCACCTCGGAATGCTAAAGAGGTGTAGCGGTTGACAGGGAAGCTGGCAGGATTGAGCAGGTTCCTCTCCCGGGCCGGGGAAAATTGCTCCCCTTCTTGAAGACATTGAGGGAGGCCAAAAGTTCGAGTGGACAAAGGAGTGCAAGGAGGCATTCCAGGCCCTGAAGAAGCGGTTGACCCAGGCTCCGCTGCTCCAAGGGCCGAAAGAGGGGGAGGACCTATTTTTGTATCTCGGGGTCGGAGCAGAGGCCTTGAGCTCCGTCCTGGTTCGAGAAGAGGGGAAGAACCAGCTCCCCATATATTATGTGAGTCGGGTCCTGAGGATGGCCGAGCTTCAATACCCCATCTTGAAAAAGTTGGTCTTCGCTCTGGTCATCTCGGCTCGGAGGCTCCGACCCTACTTCCAGGCACGCTCCATCCAAGTGGTGATTGACCATCCCCCCCGCAACATCTTTGAGGGGGTGGTGCATTCGGGCAGGTTGGCTAAGTGGTCGGTGGAACTGAGTGAGTTCGACATCTCCTTCGTCCCCCGCCTCTCGATCAAGGCCCAAACAATGGACGACTTTTTGGCTGACTACGTGGTCGAGGTGGCGGAGGAAGAGCTCACTCATCCGGCTTCGTGGAAGGTGAAGGTAGATGGCGCTTCAGGGAAACATTCCTTGGGGGTGGGGGTAATCTTGGAAAGCCCACAAGGGACGAGAATCGAGCAAACGGTGGTGGTGCACTTCCTCATCACTAACAACCAGGCCGAATACGAGGCCGTAATAGCAGGGTTGCGCCTGGCCAGGGAGCTGGGGGTGCTTGACGTGGAGGTCCTCACTGACTCCATGGTGGTGGCTTCCCAGATTAATGGGGAATTCGAGGCAAGGGAGCCTACCCTCCGGTTATACTTAGCAAAAGTGAAGGGGGTCATCGGCACGTTCCAGACCTTCTGCATCCGACACGTGCCCAGGGAGGAGAACGAACAGGTAGATCAACTGGCAAAGCACGGTCCCCGGGTGGGGGTACCATCACAGATCTATTCCGCCCCTCCATTGAAGAGGGAGAGCTAATGGAGGTGGATCAACACCCCTCGTGGATGGACCCGTTCACAACATTCCTTTCCACATGAGAGTATCCGGAGGGGATGGACAAGAAAAAGTTCAAATACAAGTCGACATACTATCTCCCCCGGGACGGACAATTGTATCGGAAGACTCTCTCGAGGATGCGGGCCCGTTGCGTGGTCGAGAGGGAAGTGCAGAGGATCTTGGAAGAAGTCCACTCCGGGGAGTGTGGGAGTCACTCCGGGTGTCGAACCCTGGAAGGGAGGATTGTCAGACAAGGGTACTTCTGGCCTATCCTGGGCCACGACGCTGCGGAATTTACAAGGAGGTACCACAAATGCCAGTTTTTTGCCCCCTCCATTTACAACCAGCTCAGCGTCTCAGAAGCATCACGACCCCATGTCCCGTTGTCATCTGAGGGATGGATTTGGTAGGGTCATTCCCCCAAACCAGCTGGCAGAGGAGGTTCTTACTCGTCATGATAGATTATTTTTCTAAGTGGTTGGAGGTGAAGGCGCTGGCCAAGGTGACCTCCCAAGTTATCATGAACTTTATTTGGGGGGAGATAATCTGCCGACACGGGTTGCCGCAGGCCATCGTCATGGACAATGGGCCTAAGTTTGCCAGCGTGAAATTCATTAGCTTCTGTGAGCAGCTCAAAATTGACCTCGGATTTGCCTCGGTCCACCACCGCAGGAGCAACGGGCAGGTGGAGGCGGCGAACAAGATCATTGTGAACCTCCTGAAGAAGAAGGTTGAAAACCTAAAGGGGAGATGGGTGGAGCAGCTTTCCGCGGTCCTCTAGGCCCTGAGGACCACCCCCAACACAGCCACAGGAGAGACCCCCTTCAAGCTCTCCTATGGCTGCGAAGCAGTGCTTCCCATAGAATTTGAAATCCTGACGCCTCGGGTGGCAGAGGCCCAGGAAGGCAGAGAAGAGTGGCAGACCGAGAACGAGGAGAAACTGCAGCTCTCCCTGGACATGGTGGAGGAGCTGCGTGACCTCTCCGCCATCCGACAAGAGGAAGTGAAGAGGAGAATGGCTAAGTACTTTGACAAGCACGTCAGGGTCAAACAATTCGTGGAAGGGGACTTGGTTTTGAAGAAGGTGGATGCAGCGGGAAGATCACCAGCTGTGGGAAAGCTCAACCCCAACTGGGAGGGTTCATACATTGTAAAAGAAACATTGAAATCAGGAGGGAATCGCTTCCAGAATATGGAGGGTGAGACCCTAAGTCTCACCTGGAGCGGTGATGACTTGAAACATTTTTATCCCCGAGACATGTAAGTGGTGCCTTGTTTTTGATAAAGCTTCTTGATGTGCTAATCCTTCTGCAGTAATTCACGTAAGTGGGTGAGGTGTTCATTTGATAGACACCGAGCAGATCCCGCTGTCAGGCTCTCACCTAGTTGACAGGGCTGGATGTCACTCGATGGCGTCTACCCGGACCCCGAGCAGATCAGCTGTCAGGCTCTCACCTAGCTGGCAGGGTTGGATGTCACTCGATGACGTCTACCCGGACCCCGAGCAGATCCCGCTGCCAGGCTCTCACCTAGCTGGTAGGGCTGGATGTCACTCGCTGACATCTACCAGGAATCCGAGCAGATCCCGTTGCCAGGCTCTCACCTAGCTGGCAGAGCTGGATGTCACTCGATGATGTCTACCCGGACCCCAAGCAGATTCTGCTGTCAGGCTCTCACCTAGCTGGCAGGGATGGATGTCACTCGATGACGTCTACCCGGACTCCAAGCAGATCCCGCTGTCAGGCTCTCACCTAGCTGACAGGGCTGGATGTCACTCGATGGCGTCTACCCAGACCCCGAGCAGATCCCGCTGTCAGGCTCTCACCTAGCTGGCAGGGCTGGATGTCACTCGATGACATCTACTCGGACCTCGAGCAGATCCCGCTGTCAGGCTCTCACCTAGTTGGCAGGGCTGGATGTCACTCGATGGCATCTACCCGGACCCCGAGCAGATCCCGCTGCCAGGCTCTCACCTAGCTGGCAGGGCTGGATGTCACTCGAGCATGCCCTACCCTCTCCAGATGTTACTTGAAAAGTCTGGCCTCTTTCCTAAGGGTAGGGGAGAAAAGTCCCCACAAGCGAGTCGGAGCTCGCGGGCTCAACTCGGCAGATGGGTGGCGAGCCGAGTTCTCAGCATCTGGCAAAGATGGCGAGCTCCGGCGACGCATTCTACCCCCTTCATGTTTTACTTGTGAAATCTTCTGCTTTTTGTTTGACAATGGCAAGAAAGGCAATGCTTGTGCAAACTGGGAGGTGACGAGCCCAGCGCGACAAATGGTCCACCTCCGGATTGCCTAGGGTGGGCGAGCTCTCAAGGTCTGTTCGCGGCTACGAGTCCTAACATCCATTCTATTGGCGAGCTCTATCATAGTGAGATCACTCAAGGGGGAAAACTCGCAGGCGAATGCATCACAGTAAGGAGGTCGAGAAAAAGAAGTTAGAAAAATCTACTTTGCATTAAGTGTGGATTTGTTACATAAGGGAGAACTCGCCTAGGCGAGGTTACAAAAAAGAGGGGGGAAAGAATTACATAGGAGAAAAAGAAAAAAAGAGGGGGGGGGGGTCAGCTCTCGCTCCCCCCCGGACTGGCGGTCTTCGCCCACTCCTCCAGATAGGTCGTCTTTGAAGCCCTTCCCGAAGAGCAGGTCAAAGTTGTCCTCCTTCTCGCTAGACGGCGTTGGCAGGAACAGACTCGACATGAGGTCCCGAGCCGTGATCTCCTCGCAGCCCTCCACTAGAAGGGTACACTCGGCGGACGCGATCGAGTTGACCCGCAGCCTTTCAGCGACCTCGGCCTCGCCAAAGATCCTTGGGCTCTTGTACGGGAAGGGAGGCTCGATGTTGCCCAAGGGGAAGAAGATTTCCGCTTGGCGGAGGATCACGCCATGAAGGCCCTTATTCTTCTCTTTCAACGCCTCATTTTCCTCCTCCAGCCCGGCGAGGCGAGCCTCTAGCTCGGCGGAGCGGGCACGCACCTGGTTGTTCTCTTCTTCCAGCCCGGTGCCGCGAGCCCGCAACTCATCAGCGGCCTTGGCATCCTGAAAAATAAAAAGGGTAAACAAACTTATAATGAAGAAGGCAGGAAAATCCTAAGTAAAAAGAGAGAGAAGCAACCCGGTACGTACCAGCCTGCCGGCGGCTTGGGCGAGTAAGTTCTCGGCGATGCCGAGCTGCCTCGCCAGGGCGACATCGCATGCCTGCTCGGCTTTCTGCAGGTGGTTGTTGAGGTTAAAGCTACGACGGATCATCATATGATGCAGCTCCATGGCCCGCATATGGGCTTGCATGCCTTCGTGGCCGAGTTGCCGCAGGGCCATACCCTTATAGGCCTCAGCATCCTCGCGGCCATAGAGGCCGAAGACGAGCGCGTAGGCGTGGCCGGTAGGGAGCTGGTGGTCAGTCCAGGAAGGGTGAAGGGTGGATATGGAGACTTGGTGGGCCAGCTCGTCCCACTGGACCAAGGGTTCGCCAACCGAGTCTTTCCACCTACCCCCGAGGCCAAAGAGGGGGTGGCCCTTCGGCGCGCCTGGCTCGCTGGCCGCCTTCTTCGCAGCAGGTGGAGCAGAGGACTCGCCACCCCCTGCCCCTTGCCTGAGATCTCCTTCAGCGGGCTCTCCAGCGACCCATCTGGGAAGGTCTCGGGCGAGCTCATGTATTTGGGCTTTTGTTGTTGCTGTTCTTGATGTCTCGCCCGGGGAACCATCACAGCTTTCTTCATTTTCTTTGGCGGTTGTTGGCGACGGGGCGAGCTCGATCCCGCAGGATCAGGTCGCTTCTTGCTGGATGAGGGCTTGGAGGAACCTAGCTCATCTCGGCAGGCCGCCGCCGCTGCCTTCTTGCGTGCGAGGGGGTCGGGGAATAATCCCAAGTCTGTGAATGTCGGGTTCGCGGGAATCAGTCTCTCCTCTGCATGGAAAAACTTAGTCAGAAAAATTCTATGAAATTCGGTGAGCTGAGCAGGAAGCAAAAGAGAATGTACCTTCACCGGGAAGAACGGGGAGGAGCGAGTTGAGGCCCCTTTGCAGGAAGGCGACCTCGAAGTCCTTGTGGAGGAAGAATTTATGGAGCTCGACGTCGTTGTCGGACATGGCAGGAGGGGGGTACACGTCCTCGCCTTTCTGCTGGGGCGAGTAAGGGATGTTCCTGAGATCGCCCTTGATGAAGGCAATCTTGGTCATCCAGTTATGATGTTTGTTCGCGATCTCGCGAACTTTGATGAGGGAGCCCCCAAAGTAGGCGACGCCATCCGGGGTCGCCTTGTAGGAGAAGAATTTCCTGAATACGGTCAGGTTGAACTCTATTCGCTCCCGGCGGAGGAAGCACGCGAACGTCACCATCATGATGATGACGTTCGAGTTGAGTTGTGCGGGCACCACACCATAATATTTCAATATCTGGCAGATTTCCGGCCAGAGTGGTAGGCGCAACCCCACCTCAAAATGCGAGATGGGGAAGACGAGCTCGTCGGAGTAGAAAGTGTTGATGGCTTCCTGCTCCCTGGGTCGGCGCGCCTCAAAGCCAGGAGGCACGTAGTCAGTGACGAACTCCGCGAGCTCCGCTTTGCTCTTGTTTCCTTCGAAGAAACAGTAGTCGGTGAAGTGTTCGGAGTACTTGGAGCGGCCGTCGGCGTCGGGATTGGTCTTGCCCATGCTTGCGTAAAGGCTAAAAGCGTGAATACGAAAAGTGGGGGAAGCGAGAAAAGGGATTATGAAGGCAGTAAAGGCGGTGGTACGGGGTTGGTGAGGGGGCCTATTTATAGAAAAAGAAATCTGAGGCCGAGCTGACCTATCAGTCCAGCTCGCCCGTCCCAGCTCGCCAACCCCAGCTCGCCGACTTCTATGACTTGTCCCATCACATGCCGAGCTGAATATAAGGGGCGATATATTATTCAAATAGAAAACATTGGAGTCTAAAAAATATGCTAAGTTATTACAGACCAGGGGGAATATATTTCAAAGAAATCAAGTGCAGAAGAAAAGGGAACAAGATGCGCGGGCTGAGGGGTCAGGAGGCGAGTGCCGGTAGGATCGACAATGGAGCCGTTTCTATCTACCCCGGTCTCGCATCTCCCTCCCCGCAGATCGCCGCGAGTTGAGAAGCTCGCGAATCCGCCCCGAGTTCCTTCGGGCGACCTGGAGGCCTTCATCGATCTCATCCAAAAGCCAGGAAGGGGACATCGTCTCGCCTGCCGGGTCGCCCCTCACCTCGTCCGTGAGCCGCACGTAGTCACGCTGCAGCGCCTCGTTGTCCTCCTACACTTTGCGCAGCCCGCGCACCAGCTTCTTAAAGAGCTCGATCCCCTCATCGTTAGCTCGTCGTTTTCCATTTCATAACCCAAAAAGGAGTATAACGAGCTTGGAGAAGGGAGGGGCGAGTAGCGGGTTGGCCCCGAAGATTCGTCAGCCTCAGATTGGCTGGGAAGAGCTGCAATGACAGTTGAACATCAGTATGAAAGGCGAGTACCCGAGAAAATCACGAAATAATAGCCGCTAAAGGTCAGCTTACCTGACGAGATCGACGCCCCCAAGAAAGTGTGAGGTGGGGGCAGGCTCAGATTCTTGTCGCGGCCCGGACAGTGTGTTTTTGGTGAGAGGAGGTTGAAGCCCGACACGGAGATGGCTTTAACGCCTCCTCCCGCAGTCCCGACAGGAAGTTGCTGTGGGGAGGTGGCGCGAGCTGGCAAGTTCGGCCTCTGCGAGTCCAGCCCTAGGGTCCCAAAGGTGTGTGACGGGTCTCGCGGGCGATTCTCCGGAGTTTCAAGCCGCGAGACGCCGAGGGGGGTCTTCACTCGCGGCGCGGAGGCCTCGTCGTCATCCCGTTGGCTGTCCGGGTCGGCGCAAAGGTCGACAATGTTCTTCTTTTTCTCAGGGGCGGGCAGAGTAGAGGAGCCGGTCCCGTGCTCCAGGGTGGTTTTCAGGTCGCAAAAGATAGACTCGGCCGCTTGGGGGAATAGTTTTGCCCTCTTTACGGGATTGGGCTCAGCCGAACCGCTCTGCGGGATGCTGACGGGAACTGCGGTCAGGTTGGCGATGCGAGCAGAGGAAGCCTCGCGAACTCGGGCGAGCCTCTCTTAGATCTCTTTGGGGATAGGCATCTCGGCAAGATTAGAGCGAAGAGAATGACAAAAGTCACCCAGGTACGCAGACATATATATATAGCCGCAGGTGGACCCCACCCGAAGATTCTCTCTGGCCCCTACCACACTCGCCGAACACTTCGGGTTGGATGATTCTTTTCGAGCTTTGCCACACTCAAAAAGAGCGGGGATTGTGTACAACCCCGTATCCGACGAGTGGGGTCGCCAGGAGCCAGACCGGCCGGCTCCCTTTTCTCAAGTCCCGGGCGAGCACCAAGGGGGCCAGAGCTCGGCAACCCCCAGCTCGCCCAGGCGAGTCCAGTAAGTGGCAGACGAGTAGGGCCATCCGGGCCCGCACTCGCCAGGAGGTAGGTAGAGGCGGCGAGTGCCAGCTCCATCGAGAACTCGTCAGGCCAGACAACGCCTTTCTGCCTTAGCGTTGAGTGAAGTCCAAACGCTCAACGTCATTCTGCCTTAGCGTTGAGTGAAGTTCAGACACTCAACGTCGTTCTGCCTTAGCGTTGAGTGAAGTTCAGACACTTAACGTCGTTCTGCCTAAGCGTTGAGTGAAGTCTAGACACTCAACATCGTTCTGCCTCAGCGTTGAGTGAAGTCCAGACACTCAACGCCGTTCTGCCTCAGCATTGAGTGAAGTCCAGACACTCAACGCCATTCTGCCTCAACGTTGAGTGAAGTCCAGACACTTAACGTCGTTCTGCCTCAGCGTTGAGTGAAGTCCAGACACTCAACTCCCTTCTGCCTCAGCGTTGAGTGAAGTCCAGACACTCAACGCCGTTCTGCCTCAGCGTTGAGTGAAGTCCAGACACTCAACGCCGTTCTGCCTCAGCGTTGAGTGAAGTCCAGACACTCAACATCGTTCTGCCTCAGCGTTGAGTGAAGTCCAGACACTCAACGCCATTATGCCTCAGCGTTGAGTGAAGTCCAGACACTCAACGCCGTTCTGCCTTGGCGTTGAGAGAAGCCCGCCCAGTCCACTCAATTCGTCGAACTGAACTCGCCGTTCGTCGAACGAAACTCAGTGTTCATTGAACTGAATTTCTTTGGAGTTGGACCCGCAGGATCATGTAGTCTAAGTCCCGGACGAGCACTCAAGGGGTCAGAGCTCGGCAGCCCTCGACTCGTCCAGGTGAGGTGGAATTATCAGGGGCGAATAGAGGCAAAAGGCTCGCACGCGCCCAGTGGAGTCGGCGAGTAGGGCCAGCCAGGCCCGTACTCGTCGAGGCCCAGCAGGGTCAGTCGAGCCCGTACTCGCCGCCCCAGGCGAGCAGAGGCTTCAGGGGGCGACTCGCCCAACGACCTATGACGTTTTTTTTACCATTTTGCCCATGCTGGTCTGCCTATAGCCTGTTAGAACAACAGAGTTATGTTGTTGACAGATCTAGTTGTGCTGCATATAGCTGTTCAAAACATCAGAGCTTGGTTATTTGCAGACCGTTTTCAGAAACTATAAATATGACTCAAGGGGCACCTTAGAATGCAGGCTGACTAGTGTTCAGATCTTCTTGCGCTTTCTGAGGTAGCATTAGCTCGGCCTTTGGCTAAGGAGGGGAAACGCTCTAAGATCTTTCAGGTGTATAGTGGGACCTCCACGCCGAGTCCTTGGGTCAGTTACCATTTCTTTTTTTTATTATTTAGCTTGCATGAGAGAAGTAGGTGCTCGATCATCCCTTCCCCAAGGGTGAACTCCATAAGAGACCGAGTTTTTGGTTTCAACACATGAGATGCCAGGGTACATCGTGATGCTCGCCGTCACCCTTGGGTTGAGGTCGAGATTCTTTAGCATGGAACTGAAGAGTCCCCCCTCTCTTTCGAGGAGCTGATGGAGAGGGCGGCAAAGGAGATAGAGATCGAGGCGGCCAAGCCGACGTTCTCGAAGATGTTGGCCAAGTTGGTGGAGGAGGATGTGAAGGAGCCGGGAGCAGGGAGGCAGAGAGAGCAGAGAGAAGAGAGGAGGAGAGAGGAGCCTAGAGGTCAGGGGTGTATAACCCCGTATTCGCAGGTTTTTGGTTTTAAACATTTTGAGTGGTTTGAGCTCTTGGTGACCAATTTAGGCCTAGCCCACGGAATATACTATTAGGGGGAGGAAAAATTGCCTTCCCCCTTGGCCTTTTTCTGGGGGGGGCGGGTATGGCAAGTTGACCGAACCCGCCCCCGGCTGGCTAGGCGCAAGGCGAGGCGGGGCGAGACAGGCGGGAGGCCGGGTCCTCGCCCTGCCCCCGCGGCCTGGCGGGGCGAGGCGGGGCGAGACCGGCGGGAGTCCGGGTTCTCTCCCTGCCCTCGCGGCCTGGCGGAGGCGAGGCGGGGCGAGACCAGCGGGAGGCCGGGTCCTCGCCCTGCCCCCGCGGCCTGGCGGGCCGAGGCGGGGCGAGACCGGCGGGAGGCCGGGTCCTCGCCCTGCCCCCGCGGCCTGGCGGGGTGAGGCGGGGCGAGACCGGCGGAGGCCGGGTTCTCGCCCTGCCCCCGCGGCCTGGCGGAGGCGAGGTTGGGCGAGACCGGCGGAGGCCGGGTTCTCGCCCTGCCCCCGCGGCCTGGCGGAGGCGAGGCGGGGCGAGACCGACGGGAGGTCGGGTTCTCGCCCTGCCCCCGCGGCCAGGCGGGGCGAGACCGGCGGGAGGCCGGGTTCTCGCCCTGCCCTCGCGGCCTGGCGGGGCGAGGCGGGGCGAGACCAGCGTGAGGCCGGGTTCTCGCCCTACCCCCGCGGCCTGGCGGGGCAAGGCGGGGCGAGACCGGCGGGAGGCCGGGTTCTCGCCCTGCCCCCGCGGCCTGGCGGGGCGAGGCGGGGCGAGACTGGCGGGAGGCCGGGTTCTCGCCCTGCCCCCGCGGCCTGGCGGGGCGAGGCGGGGCGTGACCGGCGGGAGGCCGGGTTCTCGCCCTGCCCCCGCGGCCTGGCGGGGCGAGGCGGGGCGAGACCGGCGGGAGGCCGGGTTCTCGCCCTGCCCCCGCGGCCTGGCGGGGCGAGGCGGGGCGAGACCGGCGGAGGCCGGGTTCTCGCCCTGCCCCCGCGGCCTGGCGGGGCGAGGTGGGGCGAGACCGGCGGGAGGCGGGGAGAGACCGGCGGGAGGCCGGGTTCTCGCCCTGCCTCGCGGTCTGGCGGGGCGAGATCGGCTAGGAGCCGGGGTCTCGCCCCTGCCCCCTGCTCCCCGGCCTGTCTCGGGTGTCCAGGAAGGTGGGCCTTGTCGTTACCGTTTTACCCTCGGGGGGAATTACCCCTTTACCCCCCCCCCCCACCCCCCACCACGTCGTGGCTGTTTTCTATTGACCCAAAGTCTTTTGGCCCTCGGGGCATTTCAGTCATTTTGGTCCATGAGATTGGAAAAACTATAAATAGACCCTTACGGGTGCCTTGGAGAGGATCACTTCTTCATTCTCCCCTCATCCTCCAAGGCACCCTAACTCAGCATTGGCTAGGGAGGGGGAGACCTCAAAGGTCTTCCGGGTGTGAGGTGGGACCTCCGCGCTAGAGCCGAGGGTCTGTTTCTAGCTTCCTGATCTTTGGTCCGTGACGTTCCTCCGGGTGTAGTAGGTGTGAGGTCACCCCTTTCTAGGGACCCCGAACTCCACAGAGGTCAATTTTGGCTTCAACGCTTTGGTGCGATGAGCGTGGAGAGTGGCCAGCACAGAAGATCTCAGGAGAGTGTCATGACTGGAGGTCAGAGAGGTAGTGATGATCTCGGCGAGCTCCCCAGCCCAGGACCCTTTGTGGGGAGGCAAGAGTTCATGGCCTCCATCCAAGGCATCATGGAGATGCTGCAAAGTATCGCTCCTCAGGGTGGCAGCTCCACCCCAACCCCCCAGGAGCTAGCTCCCCCCCCCCTCTCGACGAGTCGACTCCCAGGGGTCTAGGCGAGATGACCCCAGTGGGGGGAGAAGGAAGTGCACCAGGAAGAAGGCCAGGGAAGGAGAGGATGGGAGATGGGGTCGAGCGAGACCTCACCGGCCGGGAGTTGTTCTCCAGCCCGGCGAGTGCCAACCTCCCAAGCGAGCAGGTCGCGCGAGTAGAGGTGGCGAGACCACCCCTTAGGGGGTCACCCTTCAGCTAGCTGATCATCTCAGCTCCCGTTCCCGAGGGTTCCGAAAACCCGACATGACTTACTATACCGGGAAGGATGACCCCGTCCAGCATCTGCAGTGGTTCGAGGATGCCGTCTCCATCAGGCCGATGACGGATGCCTTCAAGTGTCGCCTCTTTGTGATCACGTTGAAGGAGAAGGCAAGGACTGGTTCCATCAACTCCCTCCGAGGTCGATCTATGGGTTCGAGGACTTGAGCCGGAGCTTTCAGCTTCGCTTCTACACCTCCAAGAAGCGGAAGAGGAGTCCTGAGTCCATCTTCCTGATAAGGCAGAGGGCCGAGGAGTCGCTGGCCCGTTACGTAGACAGGTTCCAAGAGGAGATCCTGGAGGTCCAAGAGATGCCAGGGTATGCCCTCCAGATGGCGTTCACGGTGGGGTTGCGCGAGGGGTTCTCCAAGATGAGCCTGACTCGAAAGGCCCCCCTTTCTTTTGAGGAGCTGATGGAAAGGGCGGCTGAGGAGATAGCCATGGAGGCGACCAACGCAGCATTTGTCAAGAAGTTGACAAAGCTAACAGAGATGGAGTCAAAGGAGCAAGGTGGCTCGAGACATCAGGAAGGAGAAGGAGAGAGGAGAGGAGATCTCAGGAGGGTCCAGAACCAGGTTGGAGGCAGCAGAGAGGACCCGTTAAGAGTCCAGGAAGAGGTTACGTCCAAGATGGGGGGAACTTCCATGGGGGCCAAGGGAGGTTCAACTTCTAGAGGCAAGCACCTAGGCAGCTCCTACCCCCACCACAGCTAGCGATGGAGATTGGTCGAAGGGAGAGGAGGAACCGCCAGGGAAGGAGAATGGTCAAGGTAGGTGTTGGAACACCCTATTACTAATTTGGGTCAGGATCACTATGTCTCTAGGAATTTATGTTTTGACCTTCTGTATAGATTATAGGTCAATTAGAATTGAGTCTAAGGGATCAGGAGTCTAGGTTTGGAAGCTGCCCTGAAGACCCAAGTTTTCCTGGAGACTAAGTCCAAATCGTCGAGCTCAGCACGACGTTTCGTCGAACTCCGGTCGACGATCGTCTAGCTCAACTTTGACAGATCGTCGAGCTCCATTCGACGATCGCTGAGCTCAATCCTCTCAATATCGTCGAGCTCTGGTCGACGATCGCTGAGCTCAACTTCTCAATATCGTCGAACTCCATTCGACGATCGCTGAGCTCAGTTCGACGATTTTGGCTCTGCACTGGATCCTTATCTCTGAGCTCAGTTCGACGATCTTTGAGCTCAGATCGACGATTTCTTTGCTGCTTGGAATTTCCAATTCGCTGAGCTCAGCTCGACGATAGCAGAGCTCAGTTCGACGATTTCAGTTGACCTTCAGAATTCTAATTCAAAATCAGATAGAAGTTATTCTACATTTAAGACAGAAGATCTGCCAGCCATTTTCATTTACTTCTGGAGCAAGTTTCAAGGGATTTTCTAAGGAACAAATCAGTGGACTTTCCTTCAGAACATATTATGCAATTAAGGCTGTAATTAATTCAGACCAACGGCTATCTTTGACAGAGCAATTTTCTATTCAGACTCAGAGAATAAAAGATAGAATGTTTTTGAATCAGATAGAAGACAGACAAGAACAAGAGAATAGAGAAAGACAAGTAGAGGACACCTCTCTATACACAGAGACTCTCTCAATCTTCTGTCAACAAGAATTCTGAAGAACACTTCTCAAAGAGATCAAGCTTTCAAACAAATCTTCAGATCTCTTCAGCTCTCAAGTGTTCAAGGCCAACATCATCTCAAGACTCCAGACACTCAACATTTCAGCTTGCTGAAATCATCAATTGCTGGAGATCTACATTTGAAGGCCTATCACCCTCAGCAAAGCTTATCTTCCTGAAGACTTCAAGGACTCAGGGGGAGCTTTGACAACATCATTGAATCCACATAGTCTTCTCAGTTGCTTGAGAAAGAGAAGACTGCCATCACTCTCTCACCCCCATTCTGTAAAGGGTTTTTCAAACTCCCTTCAAAAGTTTGAATCTGGTTTTTGAGCACCTTGTCAAAGCTCATTGGTGGCAAGACACCTGATCAAAAAATCTGTTTTGATTTTTGAGCACCTTATCAAAAGCTCATTGGTGCCCAGGACACCTGATCAACTCATCCTGCAGTGGATTCCTACCTAGGGTGGTAGAAGAGTGGATGTACCCAAGTTGGGGAACCACTATAATTTCCTTGTGTCATCTGGTTCTGCATGTTTTCTTTTTGTTTCTGGCCTAGATTTTCTTGTGCTTAATTTCTGCATAGCTTAGTTTTATTTCTGCTTCCCTGCTTACACTCATTACAACAATTGTTGTAAAGCTTTGCAAAAGTTTTCTTTGTGTTTTCAAAAAGCACCATATACTCTATTCACCCCCCCTTAGAGTATATCAGATCTAGTTTCCCCTTTCAATTGGTATCAGAGCCAGGTTGGTTAAACATACCATATCTGTTTGGTTGTACAGGCTAACACCTGAACCCCAAAGATCCCAAACTAGATCCTTCTTTTATATTTCTTTATTAGTTTTAACTTGCACAAATCATGGCCCAAACAAAGATTATGCTAGCACCAGACCTCCAGTGTGCAATCTGTCAAAGTTTGCACTTTGGAAAGCAAGGATTAAACTCTACATGAATTCTATTGACGAGGACATTTTTAATTCTGTTTTGACAGTGTGTCCAAGACCTCCAGAAAGTACAAGCACAAATGCTGTTCCACCTCCATCAGGAACAGATGCTGACATTAAAAAGTGGAAAGTGGCTGATGCCAAGGCAATGAACATTCTAGCTCAGACAATGTCAGATGACATTTTTCAGAAGGTAGCTGAATGCAACTCAGCCAAGGAGATCTGGGACAAGCTCTCAGAAATAGTTTCTGGATCAGCTGATGAGAGAAAGGACAGAAGATCTCATCTCATCTCCCAATATGAGAACTTTAAGAAGGGAGAAACTGAGTCAGTGGGAGACATGTACAATAGATTGAGTCTAATTGTCAGTGAACTGAGGACATTAGACAAAGAAATCTCACTGACAGAACTCAATGACAAGATCCTAATGTGCTTCCCCAGCACTTGGGATTCAAGAATCTGGCCAATTAAAGATGCCAGAAGCCTAAATGAGATCACCACTGAAGCCTTGTTGGGTAAGCTCAAATCTTATGAGCTACTCATCAAGAACAGAGAAGAAGAACAAAGGCTGCTTCTCCAGCCACAAGAAAGGAGAAGACTATTGCATTCAAGGCAGCTGAGGATCTGCCTGAAGAAAAGGCCACAAGCAATGATGAACTTCTCAGCCTGTTGGCCAAAAGATTCTATAAGATGGCCAGAAAGGACTTCAGAAGAAGATCATACAAGGATCAGGACAAGCCAAGGTATGACAAGTCCATTGGCAATAACAAAGAAATTATTTGCTTTGGTTGCAGGAAACCAGGGCATATGGTTCCTGACTGTCCAGAAAACAAGAACAAGGACAGGAGGGACAAAAAGAAAGAAGAAAGGAGAAGGACTCCAAAAGGCATGGAAATACAAACCTTCCACCAGCAAAAATAAGCACACAAAGAAAGGATTTGTTGTGAATCCTGGAGTGAGACTGAAGAGGAGTCACAGGCCTCTTCCAGCTCAAGTGATGATGAGGATGATGCAGAGGAAAAAGAATTCTGCATGATGGCAATCAATGCCTCTCAACACAACTCAGAGGAAGAGGAGTCAGAGTCAGACTCAGAAACTCAACCTGAAGAAGATCAGGTAATCAACTCTTTTGATTTCACTTCAGAAGATTTTAAACTTGAATTTAAAGCACTATGTTTAGACCTGCTAAAGTCTGAGAAAGAGATCATCTCTCTCAGAAATCAATTATCTGAACACAATGCTTTAAAATCAGAAAACCTCAAGCTCTCTCAGGAGTTGGAGAACCATAGGGAACAGATAGCTTCACTGAAGAGTGAACTCTCTGAGGCCAGAAGCTTGAAGAATCTCTCAATGGGAGAAGCATCAAGCTGATGGACATCACAAGCACAGTGAACTCAAGATTCAACAGTACACTGGGCTTGGGTGCCTCATCCAGCCAACCTATTGTTCTAACAACCCCTATCAAGTTCATTTCTGACAAGGGAAAGGGAGTTGTAGAGGTTGCCAGGAAAAATTCTGATCTGCCTCAGAAAACTAAAGTCCAGTACAAATCGTCGAACGGAGATCGACGATCGCCGAATGAAGATCGACGATCGCCGAACGCAGCTCGACGATCTCAGGACAAATCGTCGAACGCTGATCGACGATCTAAGCCAAGATCGTCGAACGCTGCTCGACGATCCCATATACCTGACCTCAGCCATAGTCGACCGTCGAACGGAGCTCGACGATCTGACCCAAGATCGTCGAACTCAGCTCCAAGATCGTCGAACAGAGGTCAGAGCTCTGGAAAAATTTTTCAATGGCAAGTCAAAATTGAATCCTGAGGGTTCTTCATCCCAAACATTTAACCCTTATACTGAATGGATTTTACCTCCAAGGAGATATCATCCTGAAGGATATAAGAGTCAGCCAGGGATGTCTTTCATTTCTGAATTTAAAGGTTATCAACCTAGGCCCAAGGTAAACTGGGTCAAAACAAGTGAATTGCTTTATGTGCACGTGAAGACTATCCAACATCTAACCAGCAATGGTATTTGGATAGTGGGTGCTCTAAGCCATGACAGGGAACAAGGACAACCTCAATTCCTTTAGAGCCAAGCTTGGACCCAAAGTTATCTTTGGTGACTCCAACTTTGGACAAACTAAAGGATATGGAGCAGTCCAGATTGGTTCTGTAACCTTCAAGAAGGTAGCATATGTGGAAGGACTGAAGCACAACCTAATCAGCATCAGTCAGCTATGTGATGAAGGCTACCAGGTGACCTTCAGCAAAACTCTATGCAAGATCAAGTCAGAGGACAACAACTGTGTTGACAGGTAAAAGGAAAGGTAACATCTACCTAGTAGATTTTCTTTCAACTACTATAGATATCTGCTTATTCACATTCAGTTTATAGACCAAATGTTTTATGGCATAAGAGATTAGGACACCTAAACCTTAGAACTATTGCTAGGCTATCCAAGGACAACCTTGTTAGAGGACTACCTTCTGGCCCCTACAAGAAGGAAGGACTCTGCAAGGCTTGTCAATTAGGCAAGCAAACTAAAAACAGTTTTAAGTCACTTAATAAGAGTGATTCACCTAGGATATTGTATCTGTTACACATGGATCTATTTGGACCCATCACAGTACAAAGCCTAGGAGGGAAATCCTACACTTTGGTGATTGTAGATGACTTCTCTAGATTCACTTGGGTGTTCTTTCTAAGGAAGAAGTCTGATAACTTTAAGTGTCTGACAGAGTTTCTCAAATGTGTAAAGATTGAGTTCAATACTCACATTGCCCTGATCAGAAGTGATCATGGGACAGAGTTTGATTCTCTTCTTATGCAAGAGTTCTGTCAGAGTGAAGGGATCAGGCATACTTTCTCAGCTCCTAGAACTCCTCAACAAAATGGGGTAGCTGAAAGGAAAAATAGAACCCTTATTGAATCTGCCACTACATTGTTGTCAGATGCTCATCTACCTCTATCCTTCTGGGCAGAGGCAGTGAACACCTCCAACTATGTGCTGAACAGAAGCCTGATACATAAACTGAAGGGAAAGACTCCCTATGAATTACTCAAAGGGAAGAAACCTAAAGTTGACTATTTCAAATTTTTGGTTGCATTTGCTATATCACAATAATGATAAGAAACATCTAGCAAAATTTCAAGCCAAAGCTGATGAAGGAGTGTTTCTGGGATACTCCATGATCAGCAAGGCCTATAGGGTTTATAATAAATCATCATTGAAATTGAGGAATCTGTTCATGTTTCTTTGATGAAACTAACATGTCTTTCAAGGAGAAGATTTCTTCTACCATAGAACCTTTGCAGGAACACTCTCTAGTTGAAGATATGAACAAGCTACAGGTTGCTCAAGAAGATGAAAGCAGTGAAGATGAAAGCAATGCTCAACATATTGAAGCACAACCTGAAGAGCCAGTTGTTGTACCACAAGAGGAAACAACAACACAGGTTGGTGAACAATCAACACCCCCTGTTGATTTAGTAACATCAAGAGACCATCCAATTACCCAAATAATTGGAGAAATCTCAGCTGGTGTGCAAACCAGAAATCAGGTCAACCAAAACCTGTTGCACACCTGCTTCCTTTCTCAAATTGAACCTCAGTCCATTCAAGATGCAGAGCAAGATCCACACTGGATCATTGCCATGCAAGAGGAGTTGCATCAATTTGAGAGGAACAAAGTATGGGAACTAGTGCCAAAGCCTAAGGATCATTCCATTGTTGGAACAAAATGGGTATTCAGAAACAAACTGGATGATCAAGGAGTAATAATAAGGAACAAGGCAAGGCTAGTTGCCCAAGGATATTCTCAAGAAGAAGGAATTGACTACGACCAGACCTTTGCACCTGTTGCAAGATTGAAGCCATCAGGATATTTTTAGCTTATGCAGCTCACAAAGGCTTCAAGTTTATCAGATGGATGTCAAGAGTGCCTTCTTAAATGGAGACATCAAAGAGGAAGTCTATGTCAGACAACCTCCAGGTTTTATCTCTCCAACTCATCCTGATTTTGTTTTTAGATAAATAAAGCATTATATGGTCTCAAGCAAGCTCCTAGAGCATGGTATGAGACCCTAGCATGCTTTCTTTTGAAAATGGTTTTATAAGGGGTAGAGTAGACCAAACTCTTTTTATTAGAACCCATAAGTCCCATACCCTACTAGTACAAATTTATGTAGACGATATCATTTTTGGTTCTACTGACTCAAAATTGTGCAGAAGGTTTTCTAACCTAATGCATTCTAAATTTGAGATGAGTAGCATGGGTGAGCTATCCTTCTTCCTAGGATTGCAAGTCAAACAACATGCTGAAGGCATCTTTATTTCTCAAACCAAATATGCTAATGAGCTGGTTAAGAAATTTGGCATGTCTGAGGCATCTTGTATGAAAACACCCATGCCTACCAATGCTGTATTGGATGCTGATGAACATGGGAAACCTGTTGATCAGACAACATATAGAGCAATGATTGGCTCTTTACTGTATCTTACAGCTAGTAGACCAGATATAATGTTTGCTACATGTATATGTGCTAGGTTCCAAGTTACCCTAGAGAGTCACACCTCACATTAGTAAAGAGGATTCTTAGGTATGTTAAAAGTTGTCCAAATCTAGGTCTCTGGTATCCAAAAGATTCAGCATTTGAGTTAACTGGATTCTCTGATGCTGATTATGCTGGATGCAGAATTGACAGGAAAAGCACCAGTGGAACTTGTCAGTTCCTTGGTGATAGACTTGTCTCTTGGTTTTGCAAGAAACAAACATCTGTGTCAACTTCAACTGCTGAAGCTGAATATATGGCTGCAGGCAGTTGTTGTTCACAAATATTGTGGATTCAAAATCAACTCCTAGACTATGGTTACAACTTAGAAGTCAAAAATCTTTTGTGACAATACAAGTGCTATCTCCATAGCTCAAAATCCAGTCCTCCATAGTAGGACAAAACATATAGAGATTAGGCATCATTTCTTAAGGGATAATGTTGAAAAGAATAAAATTGAACTGCAATATATCCCAACTGATTTACAAAGGGGAGATATTTTCACCAAGCCTTTGGATGAAAAGAAACATACCTTCTTCCTAAATCAGTTAGGAATGTTAGATGGAGGAAGTCTTAAATAATACTCCAGATTTTGAAAGCTAAAAATGACCAAGACTAGGCAAAATTTCTGATTTTCCTTAGTGTCTAGAATTCTCTGATCTCTGAACTGCGCTCGACGATTTCCCCAAGATCGTCGAACGGAGTTCGACGATTTCCTGAATCGTCGAACTGAGTTCAGCGCTCCTTTGATAGTATGGACTCTCTCTTCTGGTCAACGATCGTCGAACGGCGCTCGACGATTTTGTTCCCTGAACGATCGTCGAACGGAGCTCGACGCCTTTCCAGATCGTCGAACGGAGATCGACGATTTTGGAGTCTCTTCAGATTCCTTTAGAAGCCTCGATCGTCGAACTGAGTTCAACGATCTTTCCTTTCTGCGTCGAACCCTAATATAAAACTTTTTTTTCGCCGTCGTTCTCTCTTGCGCTTTCAATTTCTCTGCAAACTTTTCTTCCCTCCAAGCAGTCTACACTTGGTCGTTTTGTCTGTTGATTTTTTTGCAGGTACCATGGCCGTTTCAGTTGCTGTGCTCGCCGCCATGAAATTTGATGCCGGCTTTGACATCGATTTCGATCCTTCAACACAACCGATCAAATCTTCCAGGATATTCTCAGATTGTTCAAAGATCAGCAATTATCTGCCTGATGACAACCAGAATCAAACTTGCATCTGATGAGATTAAAGAATGGGTATACACTGCCCACAACCTGGACAACAATACCATAGTTGGCTCCATTGGTGGCACCCAGGTACCTCTGACCCCAGCAGTATTGACAGAGGTTTTTGGTTTAAGGAATGGTGAAGATTCTGCTGACCTCTCTGGAGAAGAGTTTGCTGATGTACTTGCCAGGATGGGTCATCCTGAGGGGAACCCTAGCAAGCTGTTTAAGAGGAACCTGTCTGTGGAATACAGGTTTATGGCTGATGTAGTAGGCAAGGTTTCCTTGGCCAAGCATTCTGCTCATGACACAATCTCCAGATATCAGCTCTGCCTCATGGGAGCTCTGGTAGATAGAAAAAGCCTGAACTGGGGAGAAGTATTCTTTGATTTGTTGAAGAAAAGATCAAACAAAACTTTTGTGAATTATGGAAGAATTCTGGGAATCTTCCTCCAGGCTAAGTGCCCTGCCCTGCTAGTCTCCTCTGGAGTGCACATCAATGCCTCCAAGAGACTCACCTGTGCCCTTTTGGAATGGGACAGGCAAATCTCCAAGCCCAGCAGGCCCTCTTCTTCTGGCCCTTCAGGCACCAGGACTCTAAGAGTCACTCCACCCCAGGCCTCTGCCCCTGCAGAGGACCTGCCTGCTAGTGCTGCTGCTTCTCCTCCTCCAAGCTCAACCCTACCTCCAGCTCCATCCACCTCTCCAGCCACCTCCACATTACCATCTCCAGCCCATCTCCAACTTCTATTCCATCTCCAGCACAATTTCCTCTCCACCAGCAGACCACTTCCATCCTTATTCTCTTATCCCCCTCCAGATGTCACCTCATCCCCATCCATTCCATCCTTCACTCTCTGGATGAATCCTACATGGATGATTCCCCTCTTCTCCTCCAGATTTGCCATCCTCCTCCACATCTTTCCAAGACCTTCTCCACCAGATTCTTGATCAACCCACCTTCACTCCCTCCATTTCCATCCCTCTATCCTCCATCTCTACCATACCCTCTCCTGAGCCATCCCTTCCACCCTTCAGCCCTCCACCTCCAGCTCCTCAGCCATCCCAATACCCTCTACCTCTGCTCCTCTCCTTGAGCATGTAGATCTCCCAGCCCTTGCTGATCAGTTGTATGAGCTCCTTGCACCTAGGCTCTCCCTTCTCATGGAGGCCTCCTTAGCTCCTCTACAACAATCAGTGGCAGCTCTCTCTGCCAGGCTTTCCTCCTTCCTTACCCCTCTAGCAGCACCCCCAGCAGTGTGCCTTGATGCACAGGTATCTGCATCCAGGCAGGGGGAGATGCCCTATGAAGCCAGCTCCATGCTGCTGTTGCTGCTGCTGCTCCTCCTGCTTTTGTCTCTCATGCTGCTGCTTCTTCTGCTTCTGCTACTGCTGCCATTCCCAGTACTTGCAATAGACCTAAGGTCTTTGCTGTCTACTTTTGATACTGCTTACTTCAGCTGCCTTCAGAAGTCTATGCTGTCCAGCCCCCAGAGGTTCTTGCTGCCCAGTCAGAAGTTTTGTCCAGGGCTCTAGTGCCCTTCTCCTGCTGTGACCCCAGAATCATCTCTGATTTTATTCGTCAGTGACTGCTGCTTTGATGATGATGCTGCTGCTGCTGCTGAAGACAATGTTGTGTCCACCTCTGGAATTGCTGTTGCTACTGAGGAAGAAATTGTTTCAATTGTGCTGTTGAGCCCTCATCCAGGATGTTTTGATGACAGAGGCTATTGATGGTGAGCCTGCTGTAGATGTTGTTATGTTGTCTCTGAACCTGCTGCTGCCAAAAATACTGAAGTAATCTCTGTTGTAACATCTGTGCTCCTGTATTTGTTGTAACATCTGTACTTCTGTATCTGTTACATCTGCTGTTTCTGTTGCCCATCAGCTGCTGTGAAACTGAAAGAGGATTTGATGAAAAAAGCTTGATGCTTTATATGATGCACAAAGTTCTGAATCTGAGGATTATAATACTGCTTCTGATGACTCATCTGCACAATTGCAAAGAAAAGAAAGGCAAGAAGTAAGGCCTGAAGAGAGTTCCTCCTGCCAAAGTCAGAGATGACAATGATGTTCCATATTATATTCTGCACAATTGCCCAATCTCTGAGCATTGGATGCAATTCTCTAAGAACCAGTTGAAAGCAACAATGAAGAAGAAGAGGAAGTTTGATAAAGATTCTTCTCAGTCCAAGCACCCTCTCCTCCTCCACCACCTCCACCTGATGCAGGTGCAGGTGGAGCTCTGCAAGATCCGGCTGCTAGAAGCCAGGCTCCCTACCAGCTCATGCAAGAACATATCAAAGGGAAAGCCAATCTAGGGGGTCCTACTCTAGAAGGGGAGGATATAGGGGGAAACCAAAGAGAAACTCAGGTTTACTCCAAAGGACACTCCAGGCAGCATCCTTATTCCAGGGGTGGACATGTCTCTTCTGATACATCTTCAGGTCCATTCCCTTATAAGCTTAGAGAAAATGTGACTGTCAGGACCCTCAAGAAACTACTTCCAACAGGTATGAGCCACCTGTTCCATTTGAGATCCTGAGAAAAATCCTATGGCTTGGACTGCAAGGATGAAAGAGCTGGCTGCTTTGGATCAGATAAAGAAAGCAAAAGAACAAGGGCTAGACACTTCCAACATATCTACCATGTCAGAGCAAAGCAAAAAGAGTTAGAAAGATATGCCTCCAGTAAGTTTTTTGATGCAGACAGGTACATGGAGTTGCATCCAGCTGCAGTGGTTCCCAGGGCTTCAAAGCAAATCTATTTGGGTGCAGCTGATGATACAAGATCCAACAAGGAAGCATTAAATCCTAACAGGGAAATAAAATGGTAAAAGGCAAAGAAAAGGAATAACTCTGTAAGGTGACAACTTTTGGTTCTTCCAAACTGCCTTCTGGATATCATATTTATCTCTGTGATGGTTCTGTAATGTCTAGCTTCTGTTGTTTCTGTATTTTTCTGTTTATATGTTGTTTGTTTTTCCTATGTCTGTAAATAGTTTTCCTAACCCAAATAGGGGGAGATTGTTGGAACACCCTATTACTAATTTGGGTCAGGATCACTATGTCTCTAGGAATTTATGTTTTGACCTTCTGTATAGATTATAGTTCAATTAGAATTGAGTCTAAGGGATCAGGAGTCTAGGTTTGGAAAGCTGCCCTGAAGACCCAAGTTTTTCCTGGAGACTAAGTCCAAATCGTCGAGCTCAGCACGACGTTTCGTCGAACTCCGGTCGACGATCGTCTAGCTCAACTTTTGACAGATCGTCGAGCTCCATTCGACGATCGCTGAGCTCAATCCTCTAAATATCGTCGAACTCTAGTCGACGATCGCTGAGCTCAACTTCTCAATATCGTCGAACTCCATTCGACGATCGCTGAGCTCAGGTCGACGATTTTGGCTCTGCACTGGATCCTTATCTCTGAGCTCAGTTCGACGATCTTTGAGCTCAGATCGACGATTTCTTTGCTGATTGGAATTTCCAATTCGCTGAGCTCAGCTCGACGATAGCAGAGCTCAGTTCGACGATTTCAGTTGACCTTCAGAATTCTAATTCAAAATCAGATAGAAGTTATTCTGCATTTAAGACAGAAGATCTGCCAGCCGTTTTCATTTACTTCTGGAGCAAGTTTCAAGGGATTTTCTAAGGAACAAATCAGTGGACTTTCCTTCAAAACATATTACACAATTAAGGCTGTAATTAATTCATACCAACGGCTATCTTTGACAGAGCAATTTTCTATTCAGACTCAGAGAATAAAAGATAGAATGTTTTTGAATCAGATAGAAGACAGACAAGAACAAGAGAATAGAGAAAGACAAGTAGAGGACACCTCTCTATACACAGAGACTCTCTCAATCTTCTGAAAACAAGAATTCTGAAGAACACTTCTCAAAGAGATCAAGCTTTCAAACAAATCTTCAGATCTCTTCAGCTCTCAAGTGTTCAAGGCCAACATCATCTCAAGACTCCAGACACTCAACATTTCAGCTTGCTGAAATCATCAATTGCTGGAGATCTACATTTGAAGGCCTATCACCCTCAGCAAAGCTTATCTTCCTGAAGACTTCAAGGACTCAGGGGGAGCTTTGACAACATCATTGAATCCACATAGTCTTCTCAGTTGCTTGAGAAAGAGAAGACTGCCATCACTCTCTCACCCCCATTCTGTAAAGGGTTTTTCAAACTCCCTTCAAAAGTTTGAATCTGGTTTTTGAGCACCTTGTCAAAAGCTCATTGGTGGCAAGACACTGATCAAAAAATCTGTTTTGGTTTTTGAGCACCTTATCAAAAGCTCATTGGTGCCCAGGACACCTGATCAACTCATCCTGCAGTGGATTCCTACCTAGGGTGGTAGAAGAGTGGATGTACCCAAGTTGGGGAACCACTATAATTTCCTTGTGTCATCTGGTTCTGCATGTTTTCTTTTTGTTTCTGGCCTAGATTTTCTTGTGCTTAATTTCTGCAGCTTAGCTTAGTTTTATTTCTGCTTCCCTGCTTACACTCATTACAACAATTGTTGTAAAGCTTTGCAAAAAGTTTTCTTTGTGTTTTCAAAAAGCACCATATACTCTATTCATCCCCCTCTAGAGTATATCAGATCTAGTTTCCCTTTCAGTAGGGTTACCGTACTGTGACTACCACTAGGTCGAGGGGCACGCCACAGCTACCTGACCCGAGTTCCTGGAAGTGAGGGGGCGAGAGGCCCTACCCAGCCACAACCACCAGTGCAGGTTGAAGAGGTTCTGCCCAGAGAAGGGGGGGGATGATGTGTGTGAGGATCGGGTCGATGTCGGACCCCGAGGCGGCATAGTGGTGATCCATGGTGGAGTGGGGATCGAGGCCACTCGGAAGGCAAGCCTCCATGTCATGTACCGACGGAGCGTCGCCTTAACATCCTAGACACCGCCCCAGGAGGAGAAGATCACCTTCTCGGTGAAGGACCTGCCGGATCATGAGGATCCGTTTTGCGATGCTCTGGTCATCCAGACGGCTATCGAGGGCTACACCGTCTCCCGAATCTTGGTTGACAATGGAAGCTCCGTCAACGTCGTTTTCAAGAAGGCGTTTGACGAGATGAAGGTAGAGCCAAAGAGGGTGTTTTTGTATCGGACAGACCCCTGTTCGGATTTTCAGGAGATAGGACGGAGGTCGAAGGTGGAGTAGGACTCCAAGTAAAGTTGGGAGGGGCTTCAAGGAACTGCCGGTTCGTCATTGTTGACGCTCCAAGTAGCTACAACGCCATCTTCGAAAGGCCCCTCATCAGCGCCTTCCGTTGCGTGCAATCTTCCTTCCACCAATGCCTCAAGTTCAGCTCCGGAGGGATCTGGGTCAGAGTCAAGGGAGACTCCAGGATGGCAAGGCAGTGCTACGTCATGGCCGTCAACACCATCTCTTGGTTGGCCAAGGCAGAGGAGATGGAGAAGGTCATGGAGAGCTTGAGCAAGATGGAAGTGCCCGAGGAGAAGGAAGCGGAAGACGACCATCATGCCCCGGCCCCTTGAGGGTGCCTCGCCTTGCGGTAGTTTTTTCCTTTTTCTTGTCTTGTAACAAGTGCTACCCCTGACCAGCTGAGTCAGGGGACCATGTAACTCATATTTTTCCCCGTTTGAGGATGTAGGATTTGGTAAGGTTTGATTGAGATGCCTAGTCCTTTGCTCTAAGACGGTCCCGCTGCCCAGGCTCTCACTAGCTGGGCAGGGCCGGTGGTACCTCTCGTGGATGCCTAGTGGTCTCACTCGAGATGGATTCCGCTACCAGGCTCTCACCTAGCTGGCAGGGCAGGTTGATCTCTCGCAGGGTGGGGTAGGTCTCACCTCGAGATGGATTCCGCTGCCAGACTCTCACTAGCTGGCAGGGCAGGTTGATCTCTCAGAGGGTAGGGTAGGTCTCACCTCGAGATGGATTCCGCTGTCAGACTCTCACTAGCTGGCAGAGCAGGTTGATCTCTCGGAGGGTGGGGTAGGTCTCACCTCGATATGAATTCCGCTGGCAGGCTCTCATCTAGCTGGCAGGGCAGGTTGATCTCTCGGAGAGTGGGGTAGGTCTCACCTCGAGATGGATTCCGTTGCCAGGCTCTCATCTAGCTGACAGGGCAGGTTGATCTCTCGGAGGGTAGGTAGGTCTCACCTCGAGATGGATTCCGCTGCCAGGCTCTCATCTAGCTGGCAGGGCAGGTTGATCTCTTGGAGGGTGGGGTAGGTCTCACCTCGAGATGGATTCCGCTGTCAGGCTCTCATCTAGCTGGCAGGCAGGTTGATCTCTCGGAGGGTGGGGTAGGTCTCACCTCGAGATGGATTCTGGTGCCAGGCTCTCATCTAGCTGGCAGGGCAGTTGATCTCTCGGAGGGTGGGTAGGTCTCACCTCGAGATGGATTCTGCTGCCAGGCTCTCATCTAGCTGGCAGGGCAGGTTGATCTCTTGGAGGGTGGGGTAGGTCTCACCTCGAGATGGATTCCGCTGCCAGGCTCTCATCTAGCTGACAGGGCAGGTTGATCTCTTGGAGGGTGGGGTAGGTTTTACCTCGAGATGGATTCCGCTGCCAGGCTCTCATCTAGCTGGCAGGGCAGGTTGATCTCTCGGATGGTGGGTATGTCTCACCTCGAGATGGATTCCGTTGTCAGGCTCTCATCTAGCTGGCAGGGCAGGTTGATCTCTCGGAGGGTGGGTAGGTCTCACCTCGAGATGAATTCCACTGTCAGGCTCTCATTTAGCTGGCAGGGCAGGTTGATCTCTCGGAGGGTGGGTAGGTCTCACCTCGAGATGGATTCCGCTGCCAGGCTCTCATCTAGCTGGCAGAGCAGGTTGATCTCTCGGAGAGTGGGGTGGGTCTCACCTCGAGATGAATTCCGCTGCCAGGCTCTCATATAGCTGGCAGGGCAGGTTGATCTCTCGGAGGGTGGGGTAAGTCTCACCTCGAGATGGATTCCGCTGTCAGGCTCTCATCTAGCTGGCAGGGCAGGTTGATCTCTCGGAGGGTGGGTAGGTCTCACCTCGAGATGGATTCCGCTGCCAGACTCTCATCTAGCTGGCAGGGCAGGTTGATCTCTCGGAGTGTGGGTAGGTCTCCCCTCGAGGTGGTTTCCGTTGTCAGGCTCTCACCAGCTGGTAGGGCAGGCGTGCCTCTCGTGGATGCCAGTGTTTTTTACCCGGAGGGGGGGGGGGTCTCGCCACCCAGGTTCCCATTGCTGACATGGCAGTTTGACCCCTCCGGGGGGGGGGGGGGGGGGGGTGAAGTGTTTTTTACCCGGAGGGTGTCTCGCCACCCAGGCTCCCATAGCTAGCATGGCAGGTTGAACCCTCCGGGGGGTGAAGTATTTTTTACCCGGAGGGGGTCTCGTCACCCAGGCTCTCATCAGCTGGCATGGCAGGTTGACCCCTCCGGGGGTGAGGTGTTTTTTACCCAGAGGGGGGTCTCGCCACCCAGGCTCCCATTGCTAGCATGACAGGTTGCCCCTCCGATGGTGAAGTGTTTTTTACCCGGAGGGGGTCTCGCCACCCAGGCTCCCATAGCTGGCATGACAGGTTGATCCCTCCGGGGGTGAAGTATTTTTTTACCCGGAGGGGTCTCGTCATCCAGGCTCCCATCAGCTGGCATGACAGGTTGACTCCCCGGAGAGGCGCGCAAGAAAATTACACTCAGCGAATACGTTGGGTTGGACGCTTCTTTCCGAGCTTGTGCCAACCTCGAAAAGAGCGGGGATTGTGTACAACCCCGTATTCGCAGATTTTTGGTTTTAAGCTTTTTAAGTGGTTTGAGCTCTTGGTGGCTAATTTAGGCATAACCCACGGAATATACTATTAGGGGGAGGAAAAATTGTCTTCCCCCCTTGGCTTTTTTCTGTGAGGGGCGGGTATGGCAAGTTGACCGAACCCGCCCCCGGCTGGCTAGACGCAAGGCGAGGCGGGGCAAGATCGGCGGGAGGCCGGGTCCTCGCCCTGCCCCGACGGCTGGCGGGGCGAGGCAGGGCGAGACCGGCGGGAGCCGGGTTCTCGCCCTGCCCCCGCGGCCTGGCGTAGGAGAGGCAGGGGCGAGCGGACGGGCGGAGTGGCGAGAGGCCGGGTCCTCGCCCTGCCCCCGTGGCCTGGCGGGGCGAGGCGGGGCGAGACCGGCGGGAGGACGGGTTCTCGCCCTGCCCCCGCGGCCTGGCGGAGGCAAGGCGGGGCGAGACCGGCGGGAGGCCGGGTTCTCGCCCTGCCCCCGCGGCCTGGCGGGGCGAGGCGGGGCGAGACCGGCGGGAGGCCGGGTTCTCGTCCTGCCCCCGCGGCCTGGCGGGGCGAGGCGGGGCGAGACCGGCGGGAGGCCGGGTTCTCGCCCTGCCCCGCGGCCTGGCGGGGCGAGGCGGGGCGAGACCGGCGGGAGGTCGGGTTCTCGCCCTGCCCTCGTGGCCTGGCGGGGCGAGGCATGGCGAGACCGGCGGGAGGCCGGGTTTCTCGCCCTGCCCCCGCGGCCTGGCGGGGCGAGACCGGCGGGAGGCCGGGTTCTCGTCCTGCCCCCCCCGCGGCCTGGCGGGGCGAGGAGGGGCGAGACCGGCGGGAGGCCGGGTTCTCGCCCTGCCCCCGCGGCCTGGCGGGGCGAGATCGGCCAGGAGCTGGGGTCTCGCCCCTGCCCCCTGCTCCCCGGCCTGTTTCGGGTGTCCGGGAAGGTGGGCCTTGTCGTTACCGTTTTACCCTCAAGGGGAATTACCCTTTACCCCCCGGCGTGGCTGTTTTCTATTGGCCGAAAGTCTTGTTGCCCTCGGGGCATTTCGGTCATTTTGGTCCATGAGATTGGAAAAACTATAAATAGACCCTTAGAGGTGTCTTGGAGAGGATCACTTCCTCATTCTCCCCTCATCCTTCAAGGCACCCTAGCTCAAGCATTGGCTAGGGAGGGGGAGACCTCAAAGGTATTCCGGGTGTGAGGTGGGACCTCCGCGCTAGAGCCGAGAGTCTGTTTCTAATTTCTTAATCCTTTGGTCTGTGACGTTCTCCTGAGAGTAGTAGGTGCGAGGTCACCCCTTTATAGGGACCCCGAACTTCACAGAGGTCATTTTTGGCTTCAACAAGGGGCATCAGGGGCAGCGCACGGGTTGGAGGCAGCGGGAGCCGAATAACCGGTTGGGCTCGAGGCCCCAAGAAGGACATCCCCAGGGGCAGGGGAGAGGCTTCCAAGGCGGGGATAACTTCCGTGAGCAGGGAAGGTTCCATCAGCCGACATGGAGGTAGGAGCAGAGGGCCCCCTCCCACGATAATAAGAGGAGCTCGAGGAGGAGTGAGGAGAAGGGAAGGCAGGGTGGCGTTGCCTTTCTGTGACTTCCATCAGGAGGAAGGTCACGCGACGGCCACCTGCCCAGAGTTTCTGGAGATAAGGGAAGCCAGGGGGCAGGTGAGGCAGCAGCCGCCCGTGAGGATTGAAGAAGTTCTGCCAGGGGGAGAGGATAGGTGTGATGACCGGGCAGATGAGGGGGCCCGAAGAGAGATCAGAGTGATCCATAGGGGAGTTGGGATTGAAGCCACCCGTAAGGGTAGTTTCCAGACCATGTACCAAAGGATCATTGGCTCGACCTCCCAGGCTCCCCCCCCCCAGAGGAAAAAAATCACTTTTTCATCGAAGGACATGCCCGACCATGAAGATCTGTTGTGTGACGCCTTGGTGATTCACACGGCCATCGAGAATTTCACGGTCTCCAGAATTCTGGTGGACAACGGAAGCTCTGTGAACGTGATCTTCAAGAAGGCGTTCGATGAGATGAAGGTGGAGGCCCAGAGAATTTTGGCCTCAGATGGGCCGTTGTTCGGGTTCTCTGGGGAGAGGAAGGAAGTAGAGGGAGGGGTGAGATTGCACGTGAAGTTGGGGGGAGTTTCGAGGAACTGTAGGTTCGTCATCATTGACGCTCCGAGCAACTAAAACGTCATTTTTGGGCCCTCTCACCAGTGCTTTCCGTTGCATCCCCTCCACTTTTCATCAATATCTCAAGTTTAGTAGTGGAGGAATCCAGGTCAGGGTCAGGGGGGACCCGAAGGTGGAGAAGCAGTGCTATGTGACTGTCGTCAACACCATATCCTGGATGGCAGAGACGGAGGAGTTGGAGAAGGAGATGGCGGTGCAAGAGGAGGTTGCAGAGGAGGTGGAAGGGAGCCTAGGTGAGGTTGGGGAGAAAGCTGTGGAGGAGGAGCAGGGAGAAAGAGAAGCTGGGGGTGAGGCCCAGGGAGACGGAGAAGTGGAGCAAAGGGAGAGCCTGTTGGAGGCGATGAAGGTGGAGGAAGCGGGAGGGGAGGAAGAGTTTGGGCAAGAGGAGGAGTCGAGGAGCGGTGGAGAGCGGTCCCGGCTGGAGCCGGCGGAGGAGGTCGTGGAGATGGAAGTCTTCACCATGGCAGTGAAGACAGAGAGGGTGCGAATCAGCGGCGGCTTGAGCCCTGAGGATCAGGAGAGGATGCAGGAGTGCATCCAAAGGAACGTCGACATCTTTGCTTGGGGCGCGGTAGAAATGACGGGCATCAATGCGGGCGTGGTATGCCACCGCCTGAATCTGGACCCCAAGACACGTCTCATACGCCAGAAGATGAGGACCATCGCCATCAAGCTGGAGGTGCCCATCCACGAGGAGGGCAAGAAGCTTCTTGATGCAAGTTACATCTCAGAGATCCAGTATTCAAGCTCCAATGTGATAATGGTAAAGAAGGGAGAAGGGAAGTGACGTATGTGTGTAGACTTTTCTCTTTTAAATAAATCATGTCCTAAGGATTGCTACCCTCGCCTCCAGGGGCGGATCCAAGGGGGGCCCATGGGGGCCCGGGCCCCCCCAAAATTTTTAAAACAAGTTTATGGATATAAGTGTTGGGGGCATTTTAGTCTTGCTGCCAGCTCATGCCAAAAATCCTCATTAAAAGCCTCATTAAAACATGATGTAGGCTTGACTTTTTTACACAGTACTCCCATCCGGCCACCTCATCTATCCCGCTCCCCTGTGCATTTCATCATTTTAGCAAATCCTTGCTTTTATCCAGCAGGTTATCTAGGCATCCAGCGTGGCAGCATTTATCAACAGGTTATAATCCAACGACTAAGACATTGATGTCTTCTACAGCAGGTTTTCCAGCTCAAAATCCTGCCTTTGTCCTGCGTTTATACGATATCTCCTCTCTTTTCCCCTCAACTCCTCCCGCTAACAGGCTCTCCTCAGCTCCTCGACTGCCACCCACGCCGAAAGCGCATTTCTTCTCATTCGACGCAAGCACTGTCCAGCAAGTTTTCTCCCCATTCCGTCGTCTTCTCCCGATCCGTCCTCTTCTCCAGACTCTAGTTCTCCTCTCAACTCCTCCCGCGGTCCCGCCATCATATATCCAGCAGGCGGGCCTCACTCCTCAGCTCCTCGCCAGCATATATCCAGCAGGAAGCACGCAGACGATCTCCTCCTCTCCGCCCGCCTCAGTCAGCTGCAAACAACGCTTCTGGTAAGCCCATTCCTTCTTCAGTTCTTCTTGCACAGCTCGCCTAGATGTTGTTTTCCTTAGTTCAGTTTTACCTCTTTTTTCTTTAGATCATTACTGCTTCAACTGTATGCTAAAACTATTTTTGAGTTCAGTTTTTGAGTTTAGTTTTTCTTTAGATCATTACTGATTCAACTGATTACTGTGATGTATGCTAAAATTGTATGTTAAAACTGTATGCTAAGAGTCTCGCTACATGATTGCACTCTTGCTGCAAGTCAATAAATTGTGTCAAAGTAATATTCTTTCAAACTCTGCGCCATTTAGCTCTGCGGCTCTGCCTCCTCTCCATTGGGCTTTGGAATCACAAGCAGAGGCAACCGAGATCTGTAGAGTATAGACAGAAGCAGTGGATCAAAATTTATCAAATGTATAAATGCATAATGTCATTTACATTGTTAAATTTGGTGAATGAAAATGACCAAATCTGTAGATTCATCATTCATGTACATTGAATATCAAGAAAATCTATTAAATCACCAAATGCCCAAATGCAAATCAATAACCGAGATCATGGTTTTACCTCTGAATATTTGGCTGAATAGTTGCTGTGAAATCCATTAGTAGGTGAAATCACAACAATTTCTTTTTTTGCTGAATATACAATTTCTTCTATTTGTGCCCGACGGCCGGCAACATCGTAAAGTGGATAACTTAGCCATTCAAAAACCCTCAATAACCGAGATCTGGTTATATTTTGTCGATTTAAAATTTTATTATTAAATTTATTTGCCTTCGCTTGGTGACTGGGCCCCCCAACTAAAATTCCTGGATCCGCCCCGGCCCGCCTCGGATCGACGAGCTGGTTGATTCAGCCGTCGACTTTTCTATTATGAGTTTTTTTGGATGCTTTTTCAGGTTACCATCAGATTCGCATGCATCCCCCCGACATCAAGGATGTCTCCTTCATCACGAGGGAGAGATGCTTCAGTTATAAGATGATGCCCTTCGGGCTAAAGAACGTGGGGGCTACTTACCAACGAATGATGGACCGGGTCTTCCAAAGCCAGAGGGGTATAAATCTGGAGGTTTATGTAGATGATCTCATGGTGAAGAATAGGGATGTAGGTTCACATCTCTCCGACTTGGAAGAGACATTCGTCACCCTGAGGAAGTTCAAGATGAGGCTCAACCCCCAAAAGTGTGTCTTTGGGGCAAGTCGGGGAAAGTTTCTTGGTCATCTCCTCATCCCAGCAGGGATGGAACCTAACCCAGATAAGGTGAAGGCTATCATGGAGTTGGAGTCGCCGCGCAACGCCAAAGAGGTTCAGCGTTTGACGGGTAAGCTCACCGAGCTAAGTAGGTTCCTCTCCCGGGCCTGAGAGAAATGCTCACATTTCTTCAGGGCTCTGCGGGGAAACCAGAAGTTCGAGTGGACGAAAGAATGCGAGGAGGCTTTCCGAGCATTAAAGGGTCAGCTCTCTCAAGCGCCGCTTCTTTAGAGCCCAAGGGAGGGGGAGGATCTAACTCTATACCTCGGGGTAGGGGCGGAGGCCGTAAGCTCTTTCCTGTTCAGGGAAGAGGGGAAGAAGCAGTTACCCGTCTACTACGTCGGAAAAATCTTAAAGAAGGCTGAGCTCTGTTACCCCATCCTGGAGAAGCCGACCTTCTCCTTGATCATCTCGGCGAGGAAGCTCAGACCATACTTTCAGGCCCATTCGATCAAGGTGGTGACAGACCATCCCCTACGCCAGATTTTCGAAGGGGTGGAACACTCGGGGCGATTGGCAAAGTGACCCATCGAGCTAAGCGAATTTGATATCAGTTTTGTGCCACGACTCTTCATTAAGGCACAAGTAGTGACCGATTTCTTGGCCGACTACGTCGTCGAGGCAGAGGGTGAGAAGCTGCCACCGCGGGAGGCTTGGATGGTCGATGGAGCCTCAGTGAAGCATTCTCTGGGGGGAAAGGTAGTGTTGGTAAGCCCTCAGGGGGTCATCATAGAGCAGGTTGTGGTCTTTGAAAGTGTGAGTTAGATCTGATATACTCTAGAGGGACGGTGAATAGAGTATGGTGCTTGCTAAAAACTTTTACAACAGTTGTTGTATTCTAATGTGAACAGAGAAGCAAATAGTAAATCTAACCACTGAATAATCACAATCTATAAAAGAAACTAATCACAAGCCACAGCCAGAAATAAAAGAAACACAAGCAACCAGAAGACACAAGGAGTTATAATGGTTCCCCAACCAATCTGGGTACATCCACTTTTCTACCACCCTAGGTAGGAATCCACTGCAGGATGAGTTGATCAGGTGTCCTGGGCACCAATGAGCTTTTGATAAGGTGCTCAAAAATCAAACCAGATTTTTTGATCAGGTGTCTTGCCACCAATGAGCTTTTGATAAGGTGCTCAAAAACCACACACAAACTTTTGAAGGGAGTTTGAAAAACCCTTTACAGAGGTGGGGATGAGAGAGTGATGAAAGTCTTCTTTTCTCAATCACAGTGAGAAGACTATGTGGATTCAGTGATGTTGTCAAAGCTCCCCCTGAGATCTGTAGTTGTTCAGGAAGTGAAGCTTTGCAGTAGGGTGATAGGCCTTCAGAAAATTGATCTCCAGTAAATGATGATTTCAACAACAGCTGAAATGTGAGGTGTCTGGAATCTTGAATGATGATAGCCTTGAACACTTGAAAAAGAGATATGAAGATATCAGTTTGTTGATCTCCTTTTGGTGTTGGTGTTCTGTATGAATCTTGAGACTGAGAAATGTCTGCAGCTCTTTTTCTTTCTCTTGTGTGATTGTTGTTGTGAGAGTTGTTGCAGAGAAAATTCCTCTTCTTTTTTTTCTCAGAGTTCTCTACTGGATTGATATTACAGAAGTTGAAGAATTATCTTTTATTTCTTTTGTCTGAATAGAAATTGTTCATTGTCCAAGATAGTCGTTGGCCTGTCATCAATGACTTCCTTAATTGCATTTGTCTTCTGGAGGAAAGTCCAATAAAACATTCCTTGAAAATCCATTGAAACTTGCTCCAGAATAAATGAAAACGGCTACAAGATCTCTGAATTAAATGCTGACAATAATTCCTCAACTGTCTGTATTTTAATCTTGAAGATTGTTGAACTCTTCAGAAAATTGTCGAACTGAGCTCCACTATCGTCGAACTGAGCTCAGAGATTTGGACTTAGACAAAAACAAAGATCATCGATCTGAGCTCAACTATCGTCGAACTGAGCTCAGAGATAGAGAATCAAACTGGAGTCAAGATCGTCGAACTGAGCTCGAATATCGTCAAATGGAGTTCGACGACTTGATGAAGTTGAGCTCAGAGATCGTCGAATGGAGTTCGACGACTCGTTGAAGTGAGCTCAACGATCGTCGATTGGAGTTCGACGATTCGTCGTACTGAGCTCGACGAAATGACTTAGTCTCCAAACTGAAAAACCTGGTCTTGAGGGCAGCTTTCAAACCTAACTACTAACCCTTAGACTCAATTCTACTTGACCTTTAGATCTATACAATGAGGTCAAAACAGGTTCCTAAGAGACATAGTGATCATGACCCAAATTAGTAATAGGGTGTTCCAACAATCTCCCCCTATTTGGGTTAGGATTACTATTTACAGAAATTTAAAAATTATAAACATACAGAACAACAATATAACAACAAAACATTGCAGAAACACAGATAATATCTCAGACAGATCATAAAACAACAAATATTGTCACCTTACAGAATTACTCATTTTCTTTGCTCTTTATAAGTATAATTTCTCTATTTGGATTAAGAGCTTCCTTCTTTGATCTTCTGTCATCAGCTGTGTAACACCCCCTATCCGTCACATAGCATATAACAGTAGGTCCGGCCGGAGCCCGACGCCATATACTACAAACAGACCGGGTGGTTACTTATGGAAACCATCCAACCAATCTCAACGTCCTACACAGAGCATTCTAGCGGAAGCAGTTTATAAAAGTTGTACACAAGAACCCAGCATCGAAGCACGAATGTCCACTAATACAAAAATAGGAATGTTATACAAAATACTCAAAACAAGTCTTAAGGCCTTACAAAATGTTTCACTTGAATATTACATGTTTTACAAACCACGGCACGCAGGCCGGTCATATATGAATAAAACAGTAAACACTTCCACTTGGGCCTTCGAGGGCCAGCTTCGCAAAAAGGGCTTTAGCCCGCTATTGACCGCTTGGTCCAACTGCACCTGCAAGCAACAAACCACCGCACGGTGGCAAAACAGGGCAACGGTCAGCAATGCTGACCAAATTATAACGATCCCGCCCCCAACTCGGGGCGGCGATGCTCCTTCCCTGCATTTCATTAGCATAAGCGAGCAATGTATATCAATGGCCATTTCACCACAGACGTTGGCTCGCACGACCACACGCCCCGTGCACTCAGGGCACATTCTCGGTGAACCGGTCGATGTCACGTCAATTAAAGCCATTAACATTCCGGACTCACCACCGCCACTTAGACGGCCAAACCTATGAGCAATTTGTCTTCCTGGCCTGGGTCACGACAATTTAAGCCATTGACCGCCGAAGACTCACATCTATGCCAACGGCAAGTGCCACGTAACCTTAGGTCTCTTTAACTGAACGACATAGAGCGGGTACGGTTCCATCTAACCCGTGCTCACATCGCAACGACAATTTAAGCCATTTGCGCGGGTCAAACTTTCACCGAGTCCCATTCTATCACAAGTCACATAACTCGGTTATGTTCAAGTTGGCTCTCAGGCCACCAAGTTGGCAAGATCTCGTATCCGCCCAGTTTTTTGGGTGCACCTTTGGGTTAGTCCCCAAGGCTCCCTGCTGCAATCTACCGCGTAGAAAACCCGAAAAACAACCAATAGTACGGAGTCTTCTCCGGCCTTATGCAATGCAACATCACCGATCCAGACTAACATGTCCGGGTAGGCTTCACACATCATGCCTATGTCCGTTCTCGCATACGGACTCTAAACAACGGGGACTTCACATATCTACCCGAAGGAACGCCTCCAACTCTCCGCAAACTCGCGAGAGCGGGCTTCCTATGCTAGGAAAGAGAGCTATTCGTGCTCAAGATGAGGATCGTTACCCTTGAGTTCCTCTTTGGCGCCATTGAAAAGTAATCGGATGTAAATCACCGCACTAGCGTTGCCTCCGTGGATCCGGAGTCGGCTTGCGATTCGGAGCTCCGAAGCTCCTCCAATGGCGGGATCTAGCTCTTCTTCCACCCTTGGCTCTCCTCTCTCTCTAAGGATTTAGAAAGATGAAACTTATGAAAAGTAAGGGTTTTCCAAGTCCACTCACGGGTATATCCCTTCAGGAACAACCCCCAGCCGTTGGATCTTCAGTTAAAGAAATGAACGGCTTTGATTCGGGCCTGAAATGCCCAATCTGGACCGAACACGGCCTGGCACACGCCCGTGTCCAGGGCCGTGTGCCTCATTCGCCGCCAAAATCGGATCACCTGGAACCTCACACGGGTATCGAACACGCCCGTGTTCGAGCTGACACGCCCGTGTTCCACCTGACACGGCCGTGTAGCCGGCCGTGTACCCCATGATTTTTCCCCATTTTCAACCCGAGCACTGCACGGGTTCTAGGACACGCCCGTGTCCCTACCCGTGTCACCTTGACACGCCTGGGCTCCAAGCCGTGTACACGGTCTCGACACTTCGCGGCTAAGTGTCGACACGGGTCGATACGCCCTGCGACACGCCCGTGTCGCAGGCCGTGTGCCATGTCTCGACACATTGTCGACACCAAAGTGTCAACTTCGCGGGACGAGTGTCGACACGAGCTGACACGCCCTGCGACACGCCCGTGGCGCAGGCCGTGTGCCATGTCTCGACACATCGTCAAAGCACAGTGTCGACTTCGCGGCCAAGTGTCGACACGGGTCGACACGCCCTGCGACACGCCCGTGTCGCAGGCCGTGTGCCCAGTCTCGACACAATGTCGAGACCAAAGTGTCGACTTCCCGTCTCAGTGTCGACACAGGCTCGACACGCCCTGGGACACGCCCGTGTCCCAGGCCGTGTGCCTGCAGCCAGAACTCAAACTGGCCCAAAACATCCCCCTTTGCTACTTTGAGTTTCGGGGCGTTACAAGCTGCACCTAGAGATGTTTGTTGTTTAGGCCTTGGTACTACAGCTTCAGGGTGCAGCTTCATGTAGCTTTCAGAATCAAAGAACTTGCTGGAGGAGTATCTTTGCAATTCCTTTTTCCTTTGGTCTGACAGAGTAGTGATGTTGGAGGTGTCTTTGCCTTGCTCTCTGGCTTTCTTAATTTGATCCAAAGCAGCTAATTCTTTCATCCTAGCTGTCCAAGAAGTTGGATTGTTTTCTGGATCTTCATATGACACTGGAGGCTCATATCTATTTGAAGGAATGTCTTGAGGAGCTCTGGAAGGAACTAAATCTTTCAACTTATAAGGAAAAGGACCTGAAGTTGTGTCAGATGGACCTTGTCCTTCCCTTGAGTATGGATGCTGTCTGGAATAACCTTTTGAATAGACTTGAAGTTCTCTTTGGTTGTCTCTGTAGTTTCCTCTCCTTGATTGATAGCCTCTAGATTGGCTTCCCCTATGTTGAGATCTTCCTTGAGGCTGATAAGGGGTTTGACTTCTGGCAGAGGGATGAGATGTAGAGCTACCACTTGTACCTGCACCAGGTGAAGGAGGAGGAGGAGGAGGATGATGGAACTGAGAGGAACCTTTGTCATACTTTCTCTTTTTCTTCATAGCCTTTAGTTGATTCTTGGAATATTGCATCCAGTGTTCTGTTATAGGGAAGTCATGCAGAATGTAGTAGGGAATGTCTTTTGTATCTTTTACTTTTGCTGGTGGAACTCTTTTCATAGCTTTGCTTCTTGCTTTTCTTTTTCTTGCAATAGTGGCTGAGGAGTCATCTGAATCAGTCCTATATTGATCACTTTCTGAGCTTTGATCATCATAAAGTGCATCAATCCTCTTAAGATAGTTTATCTGTAGTTGTGATTGAGCAGATGTAACAGCAGTGACAGCAATTGTAGTAGCAGCAGTAGAAGGAGAAATAGAAGCAGCACTAGCAGAGGAGATTACATCAGCAGATACAAAACTTTCAGGAGCAACACTCCAGAAGATACATCAGCAGTAGTAGCAGCAGTAACTGGGGCAGCAACAGATTCAGAGATAACAGTTTCAGATACAAGAACATCAGCAGGGGCAACATCAGCAGTGACAGCAAGCTCAAAATCATATGCCTCTGTCATATGTATATCCTTAGAGACTAAATCATCAGCAGTATCATAACTATCAGACACAACAACAGTAGCAGAACCATCAATAACAGCAGTAGGGGCAGCAACAATAGAACCAGCAGGGACAGCAGCATAAACTGAATTTACAAATGAATGTATAATACTGGTGTCACAGCTTGAAATGGGCACAATGGCCTTGGAGAGGTCTTCAGATGGCTGGACTGCAGTATGCTCTGGAAGACAGCTGAAATATATTGAATCAAAATCTGATAATAAAGATCTGAGATCCATTGAGAAAACAACAACTTGTGGTGTTGAGGATGGAGCTTGAGTTGAAGTAACAGCAGCTTGAACTGAGGAAATGGCAGCAGCAGGCAATCTTTCCACTTCATGAGGCATCTCCCCCTGCCTAGATTCAGTCAGGACTGGATCAAGGCACCCAGAGGAAGGGATTGCCTGAGGAATGAGAGAAGATAGCCTGGCAGACAGGTCTGCAACTGACTTTAGGAGTGGAGCCAAGGAGGTCTCCAACAGAAGTGATAGCCTGGGAGCTATCAGCTCATAAAGTCTGTCTGCTAAGGCTGGAATATCTACATGCTCAATAGGGACTTGAGCAGAGGTAGAGACTGTAGGTGGAACAGCTGGAGATGTGGGTGGAGAACTGGTGGATGGTGGAAATGAAGGTTGAGATATGGGGAGTGTTGAAATGGAAGATAGTGGAATGGAAATAGAAGGTGTGAAGGAGGGTTGTGCAATGATATCTTGCAGTAGCTGTTGATATGATGTGGATGAAGAGGGTAGATCAGGAGGGGATGAAGGTGAATCATCCATAAAGGAATCATCTATCAGATTGAAGGATGGAATGTGAGATGATGTGTCAAGATCTGGTTGAGGGTATTGATGTAGAGGATGGAATAGTTCTTCTATTTGAGGTGGAGTTGGTGAAACTGAAGTTGGAGATGGGGTTGAAATTATGATGGTGGATGAAATTTGAATGGTGGAGGTGACTGGTGGAGATGAAATTTGAATGATGGAGGTGACTGGTGGAGATGAAATAAGAGGTGGAGGAGGAGAAGCAACAGACAAGTCTTCTGCTGGGACAGAGACTTGAGGGGAAGAGACTGTAACAGTCCTTGTGCCTGAAGTTGCAGCTGCAGAGGGCCTGCTGGGCTTCACAATCTGTCTGTCCCACTTGCCAAACATGGCACAGGAGAGTCTCTTGGAGGCATTGATGTGCATCCCATTTGATACTAGCAGAGCAGGGCATCTGTTTTGAAGAAACCGCCCTAGTATCCTTCCAAAGTTAACAAAATTCTTATTTATCTTCTTCTTAATCAGATCAAAGAAAATCTCTCCCCAGTTTAATTGTTTCTTATCTACAATAGCATCCATCAAACATAGTTGATACCTGGAGATGGTATCATGGGCTGAATGTTTGGCCAAAAGCACTTTTCCCACAACATCAGCTAAAAATCTGTATTCCACATATAAATTTTTCTTCAGAAGCTTGCTAGGGTTTGCATCAGAATGACCCATTCTATCAAGCATAGTAGAAAATTCGTCTCCAGACATTTCAGCAGAATCTCTTCCAGAATTTAATTGAAAAACCTCTATCAGAATAGTAGGTGTCAGAGGTACCTGGGTTCCAGAAATTGAGCCAACAACTGTATTTTGATCCTGGTTGTGGGCAGTATACACCCACTCTTTGATTTCATCTGCATGTAACTTGATTCTGGTGGACATTATAATAACTAGCTTTTGTTCCTTGAACAGTTCCAGAATATCTTGGAAGATTTGATCACTAGTGCTGAAAGAATCCATGTCAATGTCGAAACCTGCATCAAATTTCATGGCGGCTAGGACTGCAACTGAGACGGCCATTGATTCCTGCAAAAATCAACAAACAAACGACCAAGTGTAGAAAAGTTTGGAGGGAAAGAAAATTTTTGCGGAAAGTATGAAAGCGCAAGGGAGAACGACGGCCGAAAAAAAAGTTTTATATTAGGGTTCGACGCAGAAAAAGAAATATCGTTGAACTCAGTTCGACGATCGAGGCTTCTAAAGGAATCTGAAAGGTCTTCAACATCGTCAATCTCCGGTCGACGATATTGAAGAGCGTCGAGCTCCGTTCGACGATAGTTCAGAAAACAAAATCGTCGAGCTTCGTTCGACGATCGCTGACCTAGAGAGATAGTTGAACACTATCTGAGAAGCGCTGAACTCTGGTCGACGATTTCGGAAAGCGTCGATCTCCGTTCGACGATCTGGGGGAAAATCATCGAGCGTAGTTCAGAGACCAGAAACACTCTATACACTAGAAAAATTAAGATGTTTGTCTAGTCTTGGTCAATTTTTAGAGTTTCAAAATCATGGAACTTATTTTAGACTTCCTCCATCTAACATTCCTAACTGATTTAGGAAGAATGTGTGTTTCTTTTCATCTAAGGGTTTGGTGAAAATATCTCCCCTTTGCAAATCAGTTGGGATATATTGAAGTTCAATTTTGTTCTTCTCAACATTATCCCGTAAAAAGTGATGCCTAATTTCTATGTGTTTTGTCCTACTATGGAGGACTGGATTTTGAGCTATAGAAATAGTACTGGTATTATCACAAAATATTTTTGACTTCTCTAAGTTGTAGCCATAGTCTAGGAGTTCGTTTTGAATCCACAATATTTGTGAACAATAACTACATGCAGCCATATATTCAGCTTCAGCAGTTGAAGTTGACAGAGATGTTTGTTTCTTGCAAAACCAAAAGACAAGTCTGTCACCAAGAAACTGACAAGTTCCACTGGTGCTTTTCCTGTCAATTCTGCATCCAGCATAATCAGCATCAGAAAATCCAGTTAAGTCAAATGCTGAATCTTTTGGATACCAGAGACCTAGATTTGGACAACTTTTAACATACCTGAGAATCCTTTTTACTAATGTTAGGTGTGACTCTCTAGGGTTCACTTGGAATCTAGCATATATGCATGTAACAAACATTATGTCTGGTCTACTAGCTGTAAGGTACAATAAAGAGCCAATCATTGCTCTATAAGTTGTCTGATCAACAGGTTTCCCATGTTCATCAGCATCCAATACAGCATTAGTAGGCATAGGTGTTTTCATACAAGATGCTTCAGACATACCAAATTTCTTGACCAATTCCTTTGCATACTTGGTTTGAGAAATAAATATACCTTCAACATGTTGCTTGATTTGCAATCCTAGAAAGAAGGATAGCTCACCCATGCTACTCATTTCAAATTTAGAATGCATTAGGTTGGAGAACCTTCTGCACAAATTTGAATCAGTAGAACCAAAAATAATATCATCTACATATATTTGTACTAGTAGGGTATGAGATTTATGGGTTCTAATAAAAAAGATTTGGTCTACTCTACCCCTTATAAACTCATTTTTCAGGAGAAAGCATGATAGAGTCTCATACCATGCTCTAGGAGCTTGCTTGAGACCATATAATGTTTTATTCAATTTAAAAACATAATCAGGATGGGTTGGAGAGATAAAACCTGGAGGTTGTCTGACATAGACTTTTTCTTTGATGTCTCCATTGAGAAAGGCACTCTTTACATCCATCTGGTATACTTTGAAGCCTTTGTGTGCTGCATATGCTAAGAAGATTCTAATAGCCTATAATCTTGCAACTGGTGCAAAAGTCTGGTCATAATCTATGCCTTCTTCTTGAGAGTACCCTTGAGCAACTAGCCTTGCCTTGTTCCTTACAATTACTCCTTGATCATCCAATTTGTTTCTGAACACCCACTTTATTCCAACAATGGAGTGATCCTTAGGCCTTGGTACTAGTTCCCAAACTTTGTTCCTTTCAAATTGATGCAACTCTTCTTGCATTGCAATGATCCAGTGTGGATCTTGCTCAGCATCTTGAATGGACTGAGGTTTAATTTGAGAAAGGAAGCAAGTGTGCAACAGGTTTTGGTTGACCTGATTTCTGGTTTGCACACCAGCTGAGATGTCTCCAATTACTTGGGAAATTGGATGGTCTCTTGATGTTACTAAATCAACAGGGGGTGTTGATTGTTCACCAACCTGTGTTGTTGTTTCCTCTTGTGGTACAATAACTGGCTCTTCAAGAAGTTTCTCTTCAGAATGTTGAATGTCTTCTTCATCTTCACTGCTTTGCTCTTTTTGAATGATTTGTAATCTGTCCAAGTTTTCAGCAAGAGAATGTACCTGCAAAGGTTCTATGGTAGAAGTGTTCTTCTCCTTGAAAGACATGTTAGTTTCATCAAAAGATATGTGAACAGATTCTTCAATTTTAAGAGTTGATTTATTATAAACCCTATAAGCCTTACTGATCATGGAGTATCCCAGAAACACTCCTTCATCAGCTTTAGCTTGAAATTTTGCTAAATACTTCTTGTCATTATTGTGTATGTAACAGATACAACCAAAATTCTAAAGTAATCTACTTTAGGTTTCTTCCCTTTGAGTAATTCATAAGGAGTCTTGCCCTTCAGTTTATGTATTAAACTTCTGTTCAGCACATAGTTGGAGGTGTTCACTGCCTCTGCCCAAAAAGATAGAGGAAGGTGAGCATCTGACAATAATGTTGTGTCAGATTTAATAAAGATTCTATTTTTTCCTTTCAGCTACCCCATTTTGTTGAGGAGTTCTAGAAGCTGAGAAAGTGTGTCTGATCCCTTCACTCTAACAGAACTCTTGCATAAGAAGAGAATCAAACTCTGTCCCATGATCACTTCTGATCAGGGCAATGTGAGTATTGAACTCAGTCTGTATGCATTTGAGAAACTCTGTCAAACACTTAAAGTTATCAGACTTCTTTCTCAGAAAGAACACCCATGTGAATCTAGAGAAGTCATCTACAACTACTAAAGTGTAAGATTTCCCTCCTAAGCTTTGTACTGTAATGAGTCCAAAAAGATCCATGTGTAACAGATACAAAATCCTAGGTGAATCACTCTTATTAAGTGACTGGAAACTATTTTTAGTTTGCTTGCCTAATTGACAAGCCCTGCAGAGTCCTTCCTTCTTGTAGGGGCCAGAAGGTAGTCCTCTAACAATGTTGTCCTTGGATAGCCTAACAATGGTTCTAAGGTTTATATGTCCTAATCTCTTATGTCATAATACATTAGGTCTACTAACAGAGTTAAACAGGCAAATATCTACATCTGTTGAAAGAAAGTCTACTAAGTAGATGTTACCTTTCCTTTTACCTGTCAACACAGTTGTGTTGTCCTCTGATTTGATCCTGCATAAGGATTTGCTGAAAGTCACCTGGTAGCCTTCATCACATAGTTGACTGATGCTGATCAAGTTGTGTTTCAGTCCTTCCACATAGGCTACTTTCTTGAATGTGACTGTGCCAATTTGAACTGCACCATATCCTTTTGTCAGTCCAAAGTTTGAATCACCAAATATGACCTTGGGTCCAAGCTTAGCTTTAAAGGATGTGAGGTTGTCCTTGTTTCCTGTCATGTGCTTTGAGCACCCACTATCCAAATACCATTGCTGGTTTGATGTTGGATAGGTCTTCACCTGCACATAAAATAATTCACTTGTTTTTGACCCAGTTTACCTTGGCCTAGATTGATAACCTTTAAATTCAAAAATAAATGACATCCCTGGTTGACTCTTATAACCTTCAGGATGATATCTCCTTGGAGGTATTATCCATTCAGTATAAGGGTTAAATCTTTGGGATGAAGGACCCCTAGGATTTAAATTTGATTTACCCTTGAAAGAATTTCCAAAGCTCTGATCTTTGTTCGACGATCGTTGAGCTGTGTTCGACGATCTTGGGTCAGATCGTCGAGCTCCGTTCAACGGTCGACTGTGGCAGAGTTCAGAAATTAGAGATCGTCGACCTGAGTTCGACGATTTTGCCTGAGATCGTCGATCTGCGTTCGGCGATCGTCTAGCTCCGTTCGACGATTTCTGTTGAACCTTGGTTTTCTTGGGTAAGTTAGAATTTTTCCTAGCTACCTCTACAACTACCTTCTTTTTATCAGAAATAAACTTAATTGGGGTTGTTAGAACTATATGTTGGCTGGATGAAGCACCCAAGCCCAGTGTACTATTGAATCTATAGTTCACTGTGCTTGTGATGTGCATTAGCTTGATACTTCTCTCATTGAGGGATTCTTCAAGCTTCTTGGCCTCTGATAGTTCACTTTTCAGTGAAGCTACCTGCTCCCTACAACACTCCAACTCCTCAGAGAGTTTGAGGTTTTCTGATTGTGGAAACCACCCGTCACCGCACATCTTCCCAAAACCCCGAGGTGATGGTAAGGGGGGACGGGGGTACATAAACACCAAGGACCATCCGCTGCAGGCAATGTGGGACTAATCCAACCACGGGATGGCGGGGATATTCCGCCACACGGGGGGCCCACCGGGGTCAACACCCAGACCTGGAACGCGATGGGGAAGCCCAAATATGCGGTCCCACACACACACAATCCCGCTGGACCTTGGTCTCAACACACCCCCGCAGCGGGATGGCTCTGATACCATGTGGAAAGCACCCGTCACCGCACATCTTCCCAAAACCCCGAGGTAATGGTAAGGGGGGACGGGGGTACATAAACACCAAGGACCATCCGCTGCAGGCAATGTGGGACTAATCCAACCACGGGATGGCGGGGATATTCCGCCACACGGGGGGCCCACCGGGGTCAACACCCAGACCTGGAACGCGATGGGGAAGCCCAAATATGCGGTCCCACACACACACAATCCCGCTGGACCTTGGTCTCAACACTGATTTTAAGGAACTGTGTTCAGATAATTGATTTCTGAGAGAGATAATTTCCTTCTTAGATTTTAATAGGTCTAAACATAGTGCTTTAAATTCAGACTTAAAGTCCTTAGAATTGAAATCAAAAGAACTAATTACCTGGTCTTCTTCAAATTGAGTTTCTGAGTCTGACTCTGACTCTTCTGCATCAGAATTGTGTTGAGAGGCATTGATTGCCATCATGCAGAACTCCTTCTCTTCAGCATCATCTTCATCATCACTGGAGCTGGATGAAGCTTCTGATTCTTCTTCTGTTTCACTCCAAGATTCAGCAACAAATCCCTTCCTTGTGTGTTTGTTCTTGCTGGAGGAGGGTTTGCCATTGCCATTCTTCTTGAAGTCTTTTTCTGTTCTCCTTTCTTTCCTGTCCTTTCTGTCCTTGTTTTTATTTTCTGGACAGTCAGGCACAATGTGGCCTGGTTTCCTGCAACCAAAGCAAATAATATCTTTATTATTTGATCTATCATACCTTGGCTTGTCATGCTCTTTGTATGATCTCTTCCTGAAGTCCTTCCTGGCCATCTTGTAAAATCTTTTAGCCAGTAGACTAAGCAGCTCATCATTGCCTGTGACTTTGTCTTCAGGCTGATCTTCAGTGGCTTTGAAAGCTATTGTCTTTGTAACACCCCAGTTTTTGCTACAGGGTCAGTCTGCAGTTCTGGAAAATTTTTGGATTTCTGGAAGGAGACACACGGCCTACGACACGGGCGTGTCGCAGGGCGTGTCGAGGCCGTGTCGACACTCGGTCCAAGTGTCGACACTTTCGCTCGACAAAGTGTCGAGGGTGAGGCACACGGCCTGCGACACGGGCGTGTCGCAGGGCGTATCGAGGCCGTGTCGACACTCGGCCCAAGCGTCGACACTTTGTGCTCGACAGAGTGTCGAGAGTGGGGCACACGGCCTGCGACACGGGCGTGTCGCAGGGCGTGTCGAGGCCGTGTCGACACTCGGCCCAAGTGTCGACACTTTTGCTCGACAGTGTGTCGAGACTGGGGCACACGGCCTGTGACACAGGCGTGTCACAGGGCGTGTCCCGCTTGGTCGACGATCTTCGCTCGACGTTTTTCCGCGGTGTCGACACAAAGCCTGTCGACAGGTGTCGAGACTTGGCACACGGCTTGGGACACGGGCGTGTCCCAGGCCGTGTCATCTCTCGGGTTGGTTTCGGGGCCGTGTTGTTGGAGGCACACGGCAGGCCACACGGCCGTGTCACTGGGGACACGGGCGTGTCGGGTTGAACACGGGCGTGTCGGATGCCCGTGTGCGATTCCAGGCGCGTCGATTTGAGACGGCGAATGAGGCACACGGCCCTGGACACGGGCGTGTGCCAGGCCGTGTTCGGCCCAGGTCTTCTGTTTTCCAGGCGAATCGCGGCCATTCTTTTTCTGGTTTTGGGATCTAACGGTTCAGGCCATCTCCTGGGAAGTTAAGTCCGAATTTAGGGTTGCAGATCCTCATTATTTTTCAAGTTCTCTCTTTCTAAGTTCTTGAGAAAAGTAGAGCAAGGAGGAAGAAGAAGAAGCCTTGGGCTGTAGGAAGGGTTTCGGAGCTCCAAATCGCGAGCCGAGTCCGGATCCGTGGAGCTTAGAGCGTTGCGGAGTTTTCCATCCGGCTATTTTTTTTGCCATGACAAGGAAGAGGAGTCGGAAGGTAACGACATCTCTCCTCTCGGTCTTTAGGATGCACGTTTTTAGCATCGTTTTCTTCTAGATTTTTGGGCACCAAACTCTCAAATGAGAGGGGCTTTGGTTTGCCAAGGTTCAAGAGAAACCTCCGGGTCGATTGAGTCCGTCCCCGGCATATCTTGCATTAGAGATCCGCTTCGCTAGTGGATTAGGCATGGTGGGTGAAGCCGTAGTCGCGACCGTTAGTCCGACTCGGTGATGTTGCATACGAGCTTAGGGATTCGTAGAGTTTTCCGTTGCGGCAAGATGCCGGTTGTGTTGTGGTGGTGAATGTCCCGTTTGCTTGAGAAGAGTACATGTAGTCGAACCCGGACAAGGTTAGCTCCTCGTGGCGGTAGATGGTTTCCTTGAGGGACAAGGTTAGCTCCGTATGATAATGGAGATGGTTTCCTTGGTGGACAAGGTTAGCTCCGCACGAGTTGGAGATGTTTTCCTTGGTGCGCGGGAACGCTGCGGTACAAAGAGGGATTGCGATGTATGTAGTCTTGGTTTGTGTTGTGCCAAGGCGTGGCTAAGTCTCCGTGGTCGGCTGGCTATCCCGTGACATGTGCGTCATGTGTGGAGAGTGTCCCGGCGAGACTAGTCCCCTTCTGTGAGACTGACGAGAATGCCAAGCTTGGGGCAAGCCCGGGCAAAGAGGCCATGAGCGGGTGGGGTCCAGCAAGGCTTCTTAGAATCGGTCGGTCTGTGTTTGTTGGAATCCTGACATGAGACGTCAGAGTTTGCAGGCAAGCCCGGGGCTAAGCCCACGAGCGGGTGGGGCCTTGGCAAGAATTCCTTGTGGCGGCCTGTGCGCCGTTTGAGGGAGAGGTGTCTCCCTTAGTGTTTGCGGCTTTATGCCAATGGGGAAATGTGAGTACCCAAATGATGTGATGTTGTGCTAGATGCATACGCAGTAGGGTTCCTTGGGTGAAGCCCAGGTGTTGCATTCATGTTGCACAGTAGGCCCCTTTCTTTATATGCTCAACCAGTAGAGAACATGTTTGATGATTGAGACATCCAAGCCTGTTGTAATGCTTTTCTATTTATAGATGTTTATATTGCATATGAAGTGCTGACTTGCAGGTTGAAGGGTTCCCCGGGGTCCGTTAGGGGCGGCCGGGAGGAGATGTGTTGTTACACAGTTTGAGGTCAGCCTTTGCTGACCCACGTTACTCATAATTTTCACAGGTCAAGGATCGCATGCAGGAGCTAGCACGCCGGCCAGAAAGGCCTAAGCCCCATGAAGTGTTTTTCCCTCTTTTGTAGCACTTCAGTTTTGATGATGTTTGTTTGAGACTATTTTGTCCGGCTTGCATGCCGAGGTAGACTAGGAGTGCTATGCACGTTCATGTTTGTTGTACTATTTACTTTTGGACATTTGATGTAAGGCCTTAAGGCCTTTTGTTTACTCTTTTGGTTAGTGGATAACTTCTAGTTTTGCTTGGTTTTCCGCTGTGTTGTGCAAGTGTTTTGAGTTTGGGTAGCTATATCAACTTATAATACTAAAGCTGTGGCGTTCGTATGTTGTGGGGCCCCGGCCGGACCCATATTATACGTCCACTACAGGGGAGGTGTTACAGTCTTTTCCTTTCTTGTGGCTGGTGAGGCAGCCTTCTGCTCTTCTTCTCTGTTCTTAATGAGCAGCTCATAAGACTTGAGCTTGCCCAAAAGAGCTTCTGTTGTAATCTCATTCAGACTTCTGGCATCCTTGATTGGCCAGATCCTTGAGTCCCAAGTGCTTGGGAAGCACATTAGGATTTTGTCATTTAGCTCAGTCAATGAGGTCTCCTTGTCCAAGGTTTTCAGCTCATTGACTATGAGACTGAGTCTATTGTACATATCTCCTACTGACTCAGCTTCTCCTTTCTTGAAGTTCTCATATTGGGTTATGAGGTGAGATCTCCTGTCCTTTCTTTCATCAGCAGATCCTGAGACTATTTCAGATAGCTTGTCCCAGATCTCCTTTGCTGAGTTGCATTCAGCTACCTTTTGGAAAATGTCATCAGACATAGTCTGGGCTAAGATATTCATAGCCTTTGCATCTGCTACTTTCCACTTCTTGATGTCAGCATCTGTTCCTGATGGAGGTGGAACAGCACTTATACTTGTGTTCTCTGGAGGTCTTGGACACACTGTCAAAACAGAATTAAAGATGTCCTCATCAATAGAATTCATGTAGAGTCTAATCCTTGCCTTCCAAAGTGCAAACTTGGATAGATTGCACACTGGAGGTCTGGTGCTAGCATAATCTTTGTTTTGGGACATGATTTGTGAGGAAATAATTCTAATAACAAAATCAAAAAAAGCAGATCTAACTAGGGATCTTTGGGTTCAAATGTTAGCCTGTGCAACCACTGAGATGTGGTATTTTTAACCAACCTGGCTCTGATACTAATTGAAAGTGTGAGTTAGATCTGATATACTCTAGAGGGGGGTGAATAGAGTATGGTGCTTGCTAAAAACTTTTACAACAGTTGTTGTATTCTAATGTGAACAGGGAAGCAAATAGTAAATCTAACCACAGAATAATCACAATCTACAAAAGAAACTAATCACAAGCCACAGCCAGAAACAAAAGAAACACAAGAAACCAGAAGACACAAGGAGCTATAGTGGTTCCCCAACCAATCTGGGTACATCCACTCTTCTACCACCCTAGGTAGTAATCCACTGCAGGATGAGTTGATCAGGTGTCCTGGGCACCAATGAGCTTTTGATAAGGTGCTCAAAAACCAAATCAGATTTTTTGATCAGGTGTCTTGCCACCAATGAGCTTTTGATAAGGTGCTCAAAAACCACACACAAACTTTTGAAGGGAGTTTGAAAAACCCTTTACAGAGGTGGGGATGAGAGAGTGATGAAAGTCTTCTTTTCTCAATCACAGTGAGAAGACTATGTGGATTCAGTGATGTTGTCAAAGCTCCCCCTGAGATCTGTAGTTGTTCAGGAAGTGAAGCTTTGCAGTAGGGCGATAGGCCTTCAGAAAATTGATCTCCAGCAAATGATGATTTCATCAACAGCTGAAATGTGAGGTGTCTGGAGTCTTGAATGATGATGACCTTGAACACTTGAAAAAGAGATCTGAAGATATCAGTTTGTTGATCTCCTTTTGGTGTTGGTGTTCTGTATGAATCTTGAGACTGAGAAATGTCTGCAGCTCTTTTTCTTTCTCTTGTGTGATTGTTGTTGTTAAAGTTGTTGCAGAGAAAATTCCTCTTCTTTTTTTTTTCTCAGAGTTCTCTACTGGATTGATATTACAGAAGTTGAAGAATTATCTTTTATTTCTTCTGTCTGAATAGAAATTGTCCATTGTCCAAGATAGCTGTTGGCCTGTCATCAATGACTTCCTTAATTGCATTTGTCTTCTGGAGGAAAGTCCAATAAAACATTCCTTGAAAATCCCTTGAAACTTGCTCCAGAATAAATGAAAGCGGCTACAAGATCTCTGAATTAAATGCTGACAATAATTCCTCAACTATCTGTATTTGAATCTTTAAGATTGTTGAACTCTTCAGAAAATCGTCGAACTGAGCTCCACTATCGTCGAACTGAGCTCAGAGATTTGGACTTAGACAGAAACAGAGATCGTCGATCTGAGCTCAACTATCGTCGAACTGAGCTCAGAGATAGAGAATCAAACTGGAGTCAAGATCGTCGAACTGAGCTCGAAGATCGTCGAATGGAGTTCGACGACTTGATGAAGTTGCGCTCAGAGATCGTCGAATGGAGTTCGACGACTCGTCGAAGTGAGCTCAACGATTGTCGATTGGAGTTCAACGATTCATCGTACTGAGCTCGACGAAATGACTTAGTCTCCAAACTGAAAAACCTGGTCTTGAGGGCAGCTTCCAAACCTAACTACTAACCCTTAGACTCAATTCTACTTGACCTTTAGATCTATACAATGAGGTCAAAACAGGTTCCTAAGAGACATAGTGATCCTGACCCAAATTAGTAATAGGGTGTTCCAACAGTCTTGCGCTTCCCTGTCACAAACAATCAGGCGGAGTACGACGCCGTCATAGTAGGGCTGCGACTGACCAAGGAACTCAGGGTACATGACATGGAAGTATTCATGGACTCATTGGTTGTGGCGTCGCAGATCAGGGGTGAGTATGAGGCTATTGAGCCTACCCTCATGAAGTACTTGTCCAAGGTAAGGGGGATGGTCGGCGGGTTCCAGACATTCTCCATTCAGCATGTCCCTAGGGTGGAGAGTTCAACAACCGATCAGTTGGCTAAGTTTGGGCCCCAGGGTGGAGGAACTTTGACCGAGCTATTCCACCCGACGATCGAGGAAGGAGAGTTGATGGAAGTGGAGCGGCGGTCCTCATGGGTGGATCCCTTCGTAGCTTTCTTGACTACCGACAAACTTCCCGAAGGGACCAAAGATGCGAAGGGCTTCAGGCACAAATCAGCACATTACCTAGTGCAGGAAGGAGGGTTGCATCGGAAGATGTTGTCAGAGCTTCTGGCGCGATGCGTTGCAGAGGAGGAGATCCCGCGGATCCTAGAAGTTCACTCGGGAGAATGCTACAGTCATTCGGGAGACAAGACCTTGGAGGCAAGGGTGGTCAGACAGGGGTACTTTTGGCCATCCCTGAGGAAAGATACGTCGAAGTTTGCAAGGAGGTGCCAAAAATGTCAGCTCTACGCCCCCTCCAACTCTTGCCCGTCCAAAGGCTTCGAAGCATCACAATGTCATGGCCTTTCGCCATCCGGGAGATGGATTTGGTTGGGCCTTTTCTCCCGGCAAGCGGGCAGAGAAGATTTCTTCTAGTGATGATTGATTATTTCTCGAAATGACTGGAGGTCAAGGCGTTGGCCAAGGTAACCTCCCAGGTCATTAGAAATTTTATGTGGGGGAGATCATTTGCCGGCATGGGTTGTTTCAATCCATCATCACGGACAATGGACCCCAGTTTGCAAGTGAAGAGTTCATCAGTTTCTGCACCCAGCTGGGGAGACCTCATGTTTGCCTCCGTCCACCACCCAAGAAGCAACAACCAGGTGGAGGCGGCCAACAAAATCATCGTCAACCTGCTTAAGAAGAAGGCAAATAACCTGAGGGGGAGTTGGGTGGAGCAGCTCCCCTCGGTGTTATGGGCTCTGCGGACAACCCCCAACACAGCCACCAGAGAGACCCCCTTCAAACTTTCACACGAGTGTGAGGCGGTCTTGCCCGTGGAATTTGAGGTTCGCTCGTCGCGATTCACAGCCTCCAGGGGCGGAGATGTGGAATGGAGGGAAGAAAATGAAGGGGAGCTACGACTCTCGCTGGATATGGTGGAAGAGCTTCGATACGTGGTTGCCATCAAGCAGGAGGAGATCAAGCGACAGAAGGCCAAATACTTTGACAAACATTTCAGGATCAAACAATTCAAAGAGGGAGATCTAGTCCTAAAGAAGGTCAATGCCGTCGGGAGGTCAGTGGCCGTGGGAAAGATCAATCCTAACTGGGAGGGTCCTTACATAGTTGAAAAGGCCCTGGGGTCGGGAGGCTACCACCTCCAGAATGTAGAGGGGGTGACCATGAGCCATACCTGGAGTGACGACGATCTGAAGTGTTTCTACCATTCATTGGGGGATAAGATTGTAATTTCTATTATAATAAATTCATTGAACTGTCTCATGTTTATTTCTTTTAAAAATGACAAAAATATTGTGGTTTGGAAGACCCCGAGAGGATCCCGCTGTCCAGGCTCCCATTAGCTGGCAGGGCTCGAAGGCGCACTCGGCCCCAAGTACACCCGCTGTCCAGACTCTCACTAGCTGGCAGGGTCGTAGGCTCGCTTGGGGGGAAAGGGAAAAAGTTGAGAATTTTGAAAGACCCCGAGAGGTTACCGCTGTCCAGGCTCCCATTAGCTGGCAGGGCTGGAAGACGCACTCGACCCTGAGTAGACCCGTTGTCCAGGCTCTCACTAGCTGGCAGGGCCGTAGACTCGCTTGGGGGGTAAGGGAAGACCTCGAGAGGATCCTGCTGTCCAGGCTCCCATTAGCTGACAGGGATGGAAGACGCACTCGGCCCCGAGTAGACCCGCTGTCCAGGCTCTCACTAGCTGGCAGAGTCGTAGGCTCGCTTGGGGGGAAAGGGAAAAGGTTGAGAATTTTGAAAGACCCCGAGAGGATCCCGCTGTCCAGACTCCCATTAGCTGGCAGGGCTGGAAGGCGTACTCGCCCCCGAGTAGACCCGCTGTCCACGCTCTCACTAGATGGCAGGGTCGTAGGCTCGCTTGAGGGGAAAGGGAAAAGGTTGAGAATTTTAAAAGACCCCGAGAGGATCCCGCTGTCCAGGCTCCCATTAGCTGGCATGGCTGGAAGGCACACTCGGCCTCGAGTAGACCCACTGTGCAGGCTCTCACTAGCTGGCAGGGTCGTAGACTCACTTGGGGGATAAGGGAAGACCCCGAGTGGATCCTGCTGTCCAGGCTCCCATTAGCTGGCAGGGCTGGAAGGCGCACTCGGCCCCGAGTAGACCCGCTGTCCCGGCTCTCACTAGTTGGCAGGGCCGTATGCTCTCTTGAGGGGAAAGAGGGTTGAGAATTTTGAAAGACCCTGAGAGGATCCCGCTGTCCAGGCTCCCATTAGCTGGCAGGGCTGGAAGGCGCACTCGGCCCCGAGTAGACCCGCTGTCCAGGCTCTCACTAGCTAGCAGGGTAGTAGGCTCGCTTGTGGGGGGGGGGGGGGGGGGGGGGGGGGGGGTAAGGGAAGACCTCGAGAGGATCCCGCTGTCCAGGCTCCCATTAGCTGGCAGGGCTGGAAGGCGCACTCGGCCCCGAGTAGACCCGCTGTCCAGGCTCTCACTAGCTGGCAGGGTCGTAGGCTCGCTTGGGGGGGGGGAAGGAAAAAAGGTTTGCAGGTTCGAAGACACGCTCGGTGGCAAGACGCAAAATGCGGGGAATAATCAGATCTGGAGCTGCTCCCATCATCAGGCTCTCACCTAGCTGACGGGGGAGTTAGGCCCATGGAAAGCATTACGAAATACTTCGCCAACAAGTTCTCAAATAGTTGTCACCTATCCTAAGTAAAGATAAGGAAAGGTAGGCCCATCTCGGCATGTCCCTCTCGGCAGGGATTTCGGTAAGTCCCTCTCGACAAGGCTCTCAGCATGTCCCTCTCGGTAGAATTTACTTAGTCTATTCTTCAAACGGGTGGAGGTCATCACCTAAGAGCCTAAGGCTTACGCGAATGTGCGGATTCGCGCACAGATAATACAATGCTATATACAGAAAAAAGTATGAAAAACAATAACCATTTCGGCAGAAAGAAAGATCATTTATATATGACAAAAATTGTTACATTTTGCTTGGGGGATCTCGCCCCTTACAGATTTATAAAAGAAAAATTACAAGTTGAAAACAAGAGTGCGAAAGCTCTTCAGGAGGAGTCACCGGACGTCTCGCTGGATGATTCGTCAGTTGACCCATCGCTCTCGCCAAGGATTATTTCATGATCCTCACTCGGGGAGTCGTCTTCTCCCGGAGGATTCGGGATGGGATCATACAACCAGGGGAGGATTCCGCGCGGCGTGAGCGTCTCGCCACCTTCGTTCAGAAAGCCGGACTCCCGCAGCACCTGGATCACGCACTTGACCGCCGCCTGTGCATTCTCCTGCATCCTCACCTTTATCTCATAGTTTGAGTATTGGTGGCATTTGACCTTCTCGACCGGCGGCGGCGGAACCTGAGCCTTGGCCTCCTGTGCTTGCTTGAGCTCGACCTTCAACAGCGTGATCTCGCACCTGAGGGCAGCCTCGCACGCACACGATAGCTCGGCTTGGGCAGAATCCTATAAGAAGTTTGTTAGAACTAAAACAGATAAATGACAAGAAGTCAAGAGGCGGAAGGCCTCTAAAGTTTTACATACCTCAATTGTTGGGCGGAGGGCGAGAAGTTTTTGTGAGGCTTCCAGGTCGGCCTTCAGGGTGACGACCTCAGCGGCTGCGAGATCCCGCGTCTTGTGCGCATCGACTATGTTGCGCTCAAGGCCGAGGCTACGACAGGCAGACATGTGCGCAAGCTCAAACACACGCAACTAGGCTCGAACAGCTTCATGGGTAAGAGCCTTGGTAGACTCCTGGTCATACATGCTCACGTCCACTCGACTATAGAGCCCGAAGCCGAGTGCGAAGTCTTCTCCGCTGCTAGTTTCCTGCTCCATTCACGAGGGAAGGAGCGACGAGATCGACACCCGGTTAGCTTCTGGGTCCCACTGCAGGAGGGGTTGGCCCTCTTCATCCATGTGCTTCCCGCCCAGGCCAAAATTTTGATGCCCTCTCGGTACCGGTTTGGAGGGAGCCATCTTCGAGGTAGCGGCAACCTGCGCTGCGACATCTTTTCACCCGCAGCAGGCGGGGCTTCAGCTGGGGTCTCGGCGACGGATTTGCCCTTGTCTGTCGCAGAAGGTTTGGACTTCTTGGAAGAGGTGGAAGAGGGAGCGTCGGGCTTCCGCTTCCGGGCGCTCGGCTGGGAAGAGCCGGGTTCATCCAGGCAAGCAAGGGCGGCGGATTTGGCGAGAGCCAGTGTGGCGGCGGAACCCCTAGTCTCGTCGAAGGGTTGATGGAGGGGGATCTCCCGCTCACCTATAAAAGTCATAAAGGTTAGTCTTAAAAAGTTTGAAGTAAAGGTAAAATGGGTAAGGCGGAATGATACCTTAACCGGTAGGAACTGGCGGAAGGGAGTTGATGTTTCGCCGCAAGAACTTGACGTCAAAGTTTTTGGTCCCGAAGAAGGACGGGAGGGCTGTCTCGCGTCCCCCAAGCGCCGGAGGCCGGTAGGTCGCCTCATCATATTGGACTGGCGAGAGGGGAACATTGTCAAAGTTCCCGGACACAAAGACGAATTTTTGTGCCCAATTGTGGTTTTTGTTCGCGAGACCAATGGTCTTGACCGTCTGTCCCGAGAAGAAGATGATTCCGCTCTTCGCCCGAAAGTTGAACAATTTGCGGAAGATGGAAAGGTTGAACTCAATCCTTTCCTCTTGCATGTAGCAGGTGAAAGCCACAAGGAGCGCGACAAAATTAGGATTGAGCTGCGCCGGGACCACTCCATAGTAGCGGTGGGCCTGACGCACTTCCGGCCAGAGGGGGAGGCGGAACCCTACCTCAAAGTTCTCCAACGGTATGGCCAGCTCCCCTTCCGGCAGGAAGTTGACCCTGTCATTGTTCCCGGGATTGCGCGCAGTGAATTCAGGGGGGATGTAGTTCCCGGTTATCGAAGCGAATTCCGTCTCGATTAGGAGGCAAGGGGGAAGTTGTGTTCAATGAAGTTTTGCGCACACTTAGTGTGACCCTCAGTCTCGCCCGACATTGTGGATGAAGGCAAAAAAGGAAAGAAAGCTGGTAGGCGAGAGGCTCGAGGTAGCAGGGAACGATGAGAGCGTAACAGAAGAAAGAAGACGAAGGTCCAGAAGCAAGCGAAAGTAAATGTGGTTGGTCAGCCGACCTATTTATAGAAAAGTATAACAATCATGACGTTTTTTCTAATAGCGGAAGTGCGGATATCAATTTTTAATAATTCGACGCTTCGAATTCCGCTCGATCTCGCTAGCGCTTCCTGTACCTGCAGACGAAGAAAGCCTCCGGGAGGGCTCCCGGGTAAGAGCAAAAGCAACGACAAGTATAAAAAAAAATATAGCACGAGAGCTAATCATTCGGCAAGGTATGACTTGAAAAAAATAAGGTTATATACAATAAGCCTCTCGCTGGGTGAGAGCCATGTTAAAATATAACAAATGTTCAAATATTCATTACAAAAAGGTACAAACGGGAATGGTAGGCTGAGAAGTTGGGGTATGACGAGGCGAGAGCCCGCAGGGCTCAGTACTGTTCCTACCGCCAGCAGCCCCGACCTCGCCTCCCAGTCCTCGAGGGCACTCGCGAGTAGTGGTAGGTCGTCACGACTGTGAGCTCCTGGTGGACTAGGCGTAACTGGTCCCGAGCCCGCACGATGTGCCTCCCAGGAGAGGTCTCCTCGCTTCCACCTCTCATGCGGTCCGTCTCGCCAAGAAGATGAGTATAGTCCCGTTCGATCACGCTCAGGCGCCGCTCAATCCGCGTCAGGAGGGTAGTTTCCCTCAAGGAGTCCCCTCGCCGAATCCATATAAGCTTTGACAGGACTTCCGCTATCCTCTCCCTCTCCCTCTCGGCATTCTCAGAGGCCTCAAGAAAGTTCAGCATCTCGCTCGGGGAAGGCGGCGGCGAGATCACCTCCTCGTCTGTGTTAGGCTCTTCCGCAGGCTCCTAACGATCTGGTGACAGGACTGTTGTAACACACCAAATCCCAATTTGGGTTCAGGTTGGGCGACACGGTCTGGGACACGGGAGTGTCCCAGGGCGTGTCCTGCTCGGTTGAGCAGCGTCTCGAGTGCTCGACGAAATGTACTCGAGAAGTTCTCGAGAGGGAACGCGCCCTGCGACACGGGCTTGTCAGAGGGTGTGTCCTCCTCTGGTCGACGAACTGCGCTCGACGATCGTCGAGCGGCAAGTCAAGTTGAGTACACGGGCGTGTCACATGGCCGTGTCCTGCTCTGGATCAGCCAGGGATATGTGCTGGTGGACACAAGTGTGTCTTGGGGTACACGGCCAGGGACACGGGTGTGTCCCATGGTCGTGTCCCGCTCGGGTTGAGTTAGTGGTGTGCTGCTTGAGGGACACGCCATGCCACACGGGCGTGTACTGTGTGACACGGGCTTGTCAGCCATGTGACACGGGCGTGTCACATGGCCGTGTCCTGTTCTGGTTAAGGCGGTTCGTGCACCGCTTAAGGGACACGGCCTGTGACACGGGCGTGTCACAGAGCGTGTCAGCCCAAAAATGGGTATTTCTGGACAAATCGTGGTTGTTCATTTTCTCATCTTGGATCCACGGGTCCCGGCCCTTCCCTGCTGTTATAAGACCGAGATTGGAAGGATAATGGGAGGTCTGCATATGCAGGGGATCCATCCGGCTGCCGGAGGAGCTTCGGAATTCCAAATCGAGATCCGAGTTCAGATTCGTGGAGGCAAAGCCATGGCGGTGAATTCCATCTGGCTGGAGTTTCATGGCGCCAAAGCGATCGTCAAGGATAACGATCTCCTTCTTGGACAAGCGAAGTCATTTCTTTATGCATATGCAGGGGATCCTCCACCAAGAGGTGGAAAATGTAAGTGATTCAAGGTTGAGTCTGCATTTAGAGCCAGAAATAGGTAGTACGACATAGACATGCTGTGTGAAGCCCATCCGTATGAGTAGTCTGGATTGGTGATGTTTATATTGTGACCTAAGAAGACTCCGTGTATTGTATGGATGCTTGTGTATGGATGCTTGTGTATGGATGCTTGTGAACTGTGAATCTTTGAAAAGCTTGGTATGAGCCCTTGTATTGGGTGCGATGAATTGAAATTGATTGGAAAGCGGCTCTGCGAGAGCTGTGTGCGGAGCAGGAAAGGGAAGGCCGACTCGCGTCAAGATCTGTGCTATTGACGAATTGAGCAACGAGAAAAGGCTGACCTGGACCTGTGTTGAGAGATCGATTGGTGGCAATGCATGGGCGGATGTGGCCCCGACCCGACTTACTGCACCACAATGGTGGGTCGATCTCAGTGCGATTTAAATGCTCAAGTTTGTCGTGAGGTTAACACCTCTGAGTGGGATGAGCGGAATGTCGCCAGCATGCGTGTTGGTGGACTAGGACCGGCCAACCAACATGTTAAAAACCTCTGCTCGGTGGTGGTACCAAGGAGTCCGGCCCTCCGTAATGTGCCCTGAGTGCACGGAGCGTCTGGCGGAGGCGGGCGCTTGTGCTACTTATTGTGATAGCTAGATGTTATGACAATGCATATAGGGAAGGAACCACTGCCCCGTGTAAGGGGTAAGGTCGTTATAATGAGTCAGCGAATGTTGACTGTTGCTTTGTTTACCGCTCTTGGGGTGGATGTCTAATTGCAGGTGCTGACGGGTTGAATTGAGCGGAACGAAGCCCTTGCTGCTTAAAGGCCCTTGAAGGCCGTGAGAAGCATCCTTGGATTTCATGTGTGGCCGGCCTGCGTGCCGATGTATGAAGATGTATATTTGTAAAGAGAAACTTGTAAGGCCTTAAGACCATGAACGTTGTGTATTTGTATACATTCATGGTGATATATATAAATGTGTGGTTTATATATTTAGAGTACATTCATTCTTTTGAGTTTGTACAACTTAAAATGCTTTCGCTAGAATGCTCTGAGCTAGGACGCGAGTAGAACGAGATTTTGATATTCACACATAATTCCACCGTTTGTTTGTGAAATATGGCGTCGGGCCCCGATCGGACCCGCCGTTATATTCCATATGACGAATAAGGGTGTTACAACTGTCAGGGCCAATTCAGGAGCGAAAAGGCTAAACAAAGTGCGAGAAGGGGTACTGTTTACCTGATTGATGGCGAGAAGATCCAGGCTGCCCTTCAAAAGGCTTCCCGAGGTGTGGACGGTGCGTCTTTCCCCGACCTGGGGGGAAGGCAATCTGCTCCGACAGATGAGTCTCGGCGCGAGAGCAGTGCCCTCCCCACTGGGTAGGCGAGAGTCCGGCGCGAGAGCAGGGGACTTGTCGGCAGATCTCCTGAGCGAGAGGGGAAGGCCGACCGCGGGATCGTTAGTGTCCTTGGCAGCGGGAGGCCTGGACCTCAGGCTGACGACATCCAGGGTCTCAGAAGTGGACACTGCGAGAGGTTATGAGGGTGAGGAAAAAACAAACCATTAAAAGCGAAAGCGAAAGCCAAGTGAGATGGTTACCAGGAGCATTCACGGGCTCTGCCTGGGTAACCGGAGGGGCAGCCTCCGAGACCAGCTGAGAACTCCCATCAGGAAGTCTCGTTGACTCGGCATTCGCCGGAGGGGCATCAACATCGCCTTCCGGAACCATCTCCTGCGAAAAAGGCGGTTCATCAATACCGGAAGCCCGCTTTGGGGGTTTACGCCAAAAGATGGGGAAAGAAAGGAACCTCTGGCTGAAGAGCAGGCTCCTCGCGGGCAGGCGTTGGGATCGATGAGGCTGGCTTGTTCCTAGAGTGGTCTCGCCGAACTGACTTGGCTTTTTTCCGCCGGTAGGCCAAATCCGCAGGCCTTTTAGCCGATAGCCGGAGGGTGAACCCAACACAGTCGGCGCGAGCTCTCGCCTGAGTGGCGGCAAGACGATCTTGGATCTCTTGCGAGAGTGGTTTCATGGCTCGTTTGGCATATATCTTCACAGCAATACGAGAGCTCAGGAGGTAAACTGTAGCTGGAGGAATGAAGACTTGGAGACAGGCCCTGACATATATTTATAAGGCCGAGGTAGGGCCCGCAAAAGATTCTCTTACAGGTTAGCAAGCACTCACCGAATATTAGGAGTGAGACGTTTCTTTTCGAGCATAAAACTAGATCGCAAAGAGCGGGGATTGTGTACAACCCCATATTCCCTGAGTGAGACCCAAAGGCCTAAGACCCCGGGTTTGAGTAGACTTTAAGCTAATCGGGTCTGGCGAGTAGTGCAAGCGGAAGGGTTCCCTCCCAGGGCTTGCGCCCAGGTCGGCGGGAGGCCCTGAGGGTTGGCGTTGAGTGATGCTTCTCCACTCAACGCCCTAGTCCCTAGTCCCCGACATTGAGTGATCCTTCTCCACTCAATGCCTTAGCCCTCAGAGTTGGCGTTGAGTGTTGCTTCTCCACTCAACGCCTTTGTGCTTGGCGTTGAGTGATGCTTCTCCACTCAACGCCCTAGTACCTGGTTCCCGAAATTGAGTGATGCTTCTCCACTCAATGTCTTAAGTCTCTTGCGTTGAGTGATGCTTCTCCACTTAACGCCTTAGCCCTCAGAGTTGGCATTGAGTGTTGCTTCTCCACTCAACGCCTTAGTCATTGACGTTGAGTGATGCTTCTCCACTCAACGCTTTAGTCTTTGGCGTTGAGTGATGCTTCTCCACTCAACACCTTAGTGCTTGGCGTTGAGTGATGCTTCTCCACTCAACGCCCTAGTCCTTGGAAGCGGAAGGGTTCTCGCCCAGGGCTTGCGAGAAGGTTTGCGCCCGGGTCAGCGGGAGGCCCTCAGGGTTGGCGTTGAGTGATGTTTCTCCACTCAGCGCCCCGGTAGGGTCCAGATGTAAATTTACCTAGATACCATGGGAGGTCTGCATTTATCTCATCAGAACAACATAGTTTGGATGTTAGCAGACCACTTTGGGCTGCATATAGCCTTTTGGAACAACAGAACTATGCTGTTGGCTCACCAGATATTGAAAATCTATAAATAGACCCACAAAGTATCTCAGAAGACAAGCTTTTTCTTTTTCTGAAGTCTTGCAGCGCTTTCTGAGGTATTCTTAGCTCAGCACTTGACTAAGGAGGTGAAGCGCTCTGAGATCTTCCGGGTTAGTGGAGGGACCTCCGTGCTATAGCCTAGGGTCAGTTCTTTAGCTCTCAGCAGCTGGTCAAGGGTCTGAGTTTGGCGAGAAGTAGGTGTTAGCTACACCCCAAGGTCTGAACTCTCGCTGGGGCCAGTTTTGGTTCCAACACAAGGGAATTCGAGAAAGAAATACTCTGTGCCATTTAAATTCTCCGCTCAATATTTCAGCATCAATAACATTTCTTGAAAAAGTTACAATAACATTTCTTGAAAAAGTTATACACGTAAGTCTTGTTCCGTTGCACAACCTAATTTTTGAATCAATATTTCTAAGAAGCATTAACGATGAGCCTTTCTTAAATTTGAGCTCGTGAGGTGATAAATTTACCAGATTTATTGAATTTTAAAATTCTAACAAATATAAATTATGGACATGATAACGTTCAAGGATGAAGTTCACCATTGAACTAAACAACTCATTGAAAACCATACAAGTTAGAAATGAAACAAGAAAACCATACAATTTCAAGGAGAAAGACCGAAATAACTCATGATGTAACATTTAAATTCTAAAATATCATTATAAAAGATGATTGTTAACCGCAACCCGTTATTGGCTAGTCACACCCCAAAATCTCATAACTTTTCGCGCCTTTTCGAAATACGCCTTGTACATGCAATTTTAGGAAAAGTGCTCATCACGAAAGTTGTAGATCTCGTCGAGATCTACAACTTTCGTGTTGAGCACTTTTTCTAAAAATGCATGTACAAGGCGTACTTTGAAAATATGCCCAAGTTTTGCGCCTTTCAGAAATACGCCTTGTACATGCAATTTCAGGAAAAGTGTTCAACACGAAAGTTGTAAATCTCGTCGATATCTAACTTTCGTGTTGAACACTTTTCCTAAAATTGCATGTACAACGCGTATTTCAAAAAGGCGCAAAAAATTAGGAGATTTTAAGGTGCGACTAACAAATAACGAGTTGCGGTTAACAATCACATTATAAAATCCATTCTCCATCCCATTTTTAAGGTTTTTTTGGACATAAATCGGCTCCTGATTATTCAATGCATTTAATAGTTACCTTCTCGTGAAGCCGGGGTGGGGATTGTGGCTCGTGACTCCTCTGGTACGGTCCTCTTTGCGGCCGGCCGGTCGCTTATGCAATGGGATCCGGGCCGAACGGAGATGGCGGCCCTGGCGGCCATTCAGGACTACCTCACGGTTGACTGCTTTGATGCTTCAGGGGTGATCATTGAGGGGGATTGCCTCAACTTGATCAAGTATTGTCAACGCTGCTTTGACTCGCGTCTTTGGGATGCCCACTTCCCGGACGCAATGTGTAGAGATTCCTTTTCGAGCTTCCTCGTGTCCTGCTCCGATATACTTCGCGGGAGGCCAATCGGGCTGCTGATTTTTGTTCTCTCTATGCTATTTTCTGTACTTTTCTTTGGACCTGTTTTGAGCATTTTCCGCCGGTTCTCTCTGAGGTTGTTCAGAGTGACCGAAAGAACATCCTTGTTTTTTTGATCCGTTTTTGCGGTCCCTTTTCCTCTTTTCTTTCTATTGCGAATGCAAAATTCAAAAAAAAAACGGATTGTTAACCGCAGATCGAAAATGGCTATTCGCAGATTATTACTATTCGCAGATCCAAAGATACTTAAAATTATTATTCACAGAAATTATTGTTATTCGCAGACCAACATTAAAAGTAAAAAAAAATATCAAGAAGTGCACCAGCACCACAAGTACCAGCAAAGACATAGTTCATTACCACCAAAATTGAAGCCTACATCAAGAAATATGCCAATATTTCACTTAAAACAAAGTGAAGAAGCTCAATGCTCACTGCAATCCAAAAAGAAATGGTTGGTTACTTCGAACGAATTGAAGCAGCTGAATGTACTCACAACGGGGGAGGCGCAGCGAACGGTTGGCTATTTTGAACAAAGTGAAGAAACGAGCAGGCGACGACGTCAGCGAGCGGGCGGCGACGTCAGCGAGCGGGCGGGCGACGTCGGCGAGCGGCGGAAGACGTCGACGAGAGCAAGAGAGGGGAAGAAGCGAAGTGCGGGATTGTGCAGATGGCTGGGAAGGAGAAAAGGATTTAGGGTTTGGTTTGTGAATAAGAGGTTTGAAATAAAAAGAGAAATATTTAACGTCTTTAAAAGTGATATTTTTGCTTTACGAATAGTCATTTTCGACCTGCGATTAATAATTAAAAAAAAAAAAAAAAAAAAGAAAAAAAAAAGAAAAAAAAATGCATTTAATAGTTTCTGCCCAAAGAAGCCTTCTCCTCCAACACGTCTCCTCTTCCTCGACTGCCAAATCCGCCGAATGCAGTCTTGCCTCCCGTCGACAGAGCCTCCGAAGAAAGCAGCGACAATACCTTCTCGACAGGGCCTCTTGCAATCTCCTCCCCCACATCAGGTTCCTCACAAGCTCCTCCTCCTCTACTTTCAGCTGCTATGCTGGTCGACTGCGTTTCTTCCATCGCTGCTGCTTGGTCCTTAGCAAGCGTGGTCCTTCGCTGCTGTGCAGGTCGACTCCGTATCCTCTACGGCTCCGCACGGCCTCCTCGACACACCCATCGAACCACCTTCTCAAGCATGTTTCGCATGGATAAAGCTTAGGGTTCATTCTGTTATGAACGATCTGCATCCGCCTCTCCGAATGTTTTTGCATACGCCTTTGTTAGATGTTTATTATTATTAAATGTTAGATGTTTTGTTACTCATACGGAGTCCAAAAACCATGTATTATCAATTCGGGCCAAAATCATAACTGTGTATTAAAACTCAATGTAGAAAAAGTAATAATTTTTGTACGTAAGAAGTATTTTTATGGATTCAGCTCTAATCACTTCCAGGCACCCATGATAATCACAACTCTTGCTTTACCTGTTTTGATTTTTTCAGAGTAAAAATAATACCTGTTTGTGTTAAAAATAATAGCTGCATTTGATAACATAATTTTACTTATTTCAGAGGCAAACTCACACCCGTGTGCATCTTGATAATTATTTCCAAGCACCCATGATAATCACATTATCAAAACAATGTGATGTATATATTGCATTCTCAAAACCACTGATGTTGCTTCCTCACGTTTTCTCCCTTTCCTCTGTTTTTAGTCTTTTAATTTCACATACCATTTTTTTATTCAACCAAATTTCATCTCTCCATGGCCATGGCTATGGCTATTGATAACTGAATTTGATGTCGATAAACTATTTTAAGGATACTTTTGCATTCGGGTTAAAACATTTTGAGTTATGAGTAGTTTTTGCACATTCCTGCATCTTCAAATAAGATGGGATAGTTTTTGCACATTTTGAGTTATGAGTAGTTATGAGTAGTTTTTGCACATTCCTGCATTTTGAGTGTTTGACCCCACCGACCAATCATAGACGTTGATAGAGAAGCCCTAGCTTGATCTCTTCTTATAAATAGGTGTTGTAGGGGCTGAAATCAGATAATTGCTGAATTTTGGAGTCTTCTTCCCGGATTACAGCGATCACCCCTCGGTGCCGACGCCGCAGAGCCCTAGCTGACGATTCCTAGGTTGGTTTTCTTCCCCTATCCTTCCCCTAACCCTTGCCATCGTTTTCCACCTCTCAAACCTCAGATCTACCCGCTGCAGCCCTCCATTCCATCCCCCGAAGCCGCCGGTCTGCCGCCCACCTGCAGCCGCCCAACCCGCTACCTCCCCTCCAGCTCACCGCCCCTCCACCGTTGCTACAGGGCCGCCTACCTCCATTTCCTCTCCCCACTGCCCAGCTTACCAACCCTCCATTCCCCACCGCCGACCACCCCCTAATGCTGCCCTAACAGCCCGTCGGCCTCCCCCTCCTCCCCAATCCTCCAGCCCCCCTTCGTTTATCCAATGTCCTAACAACCATAAAATTCTAGATCAGTCCAGATCTAGGGTTATAGCCTCTCGATCCATTATTTCCACCACTCAAACTTCCCTTTTAGCCCGGATCCGTTCCCAAACAATCGATCCACCCTCTCTATGCCTGAATCCACTCCATCGTGCCCGGATCTATTTATCTCCGGTCCGATTTTGACATTCACCGCCGAGGACAACCACCACCATCATTTCCACGCCGGCCGGTTTCACCTCCGATCGCCGATCTACGCATCCTAACCCCAAATTCTTCCGTGCCTCGGTTCAGCCCGCTACTTTGTGAGTTTTGTGGTATTGGTTTATTTGATTTGACATTTTCATTGGTGAAGTAATATATGTGCTGTGATTCTTGCTAGTAGAAAATTGTTTTCGATATGCTATTAATTTGCAGGAGTTATTCGTCGCACGTTTTGCTTTGGCCCTCCGAGCCGAGGAAAATCGTTATAAAATTGCCAAATTATATAATCATTTTCAATTTCAAATATTTGTGTGGTGTTAGAAAATTTCATTGCTTAAATCTATTTGTCGCCATAACTGACGACCGCATTGCATCTAGGATCATACTAGTGAGTCACCTTTGCATTTACACCTAGAGTCCTAGGTTTTGTGCACCCCTTAGCCTACCCTACATCACCTTTCCTTTTCCAACCATGACTATAAAGTTGGCAGACGCAGCCTGATAAAACATGTTTGTTTTGTTATCTGCCTTTGGTGTGCTGAATTCACCTCTTTTAGGTTCCTTGCACTCGAAAGCACATTGACCCCACTTATTGCAGTTGTAACACTTGCCTTTAAATTTCTTAATTTTTTTGCTAGTGTCAGCAACTGCAGGTGCATTGGTCGGCGGTTAGTTTTTCCAGGCTTAGACTTACGCTTAGGATGCGTGACCACATTAGCAGTAGAGTTCTGCTTACTAATCGCCTCTAAGACGTGCCTAGTCTAGTTCTCATCCTCAATGCAAATGAAACGCTTGAGGTCTTTAAGACTGACCTATGTATTCTTCCGATATTTCTCCGTTTTAATTTAAAACAGAAGATTAAAACAAAGTTACTTGATCCATGCGGAGACGACGAAGTCTTCAGATCTAATCCAGTAAATTTTGTTTTGCTCCTCCTCTCCGGCTGAAACACAGTCGCCGAAGACTAGATCTCGATCAATATACTTCCATAACAAAACTCAGTAAATGCAAGAGTTTCCACGACAAAGCTTGGCAAGTGCGAAAAATTCTCAGCAAAGGTTCAAGATCAAATCCACTGTGTTAATAAAGATCCGCTACTTTCACCTTAGGAGGGCACACTGGATCTGCTGGATGTTCCTCCAAAACTAGAGATATGGAATTGAGCAAAGAGAACAAACATGTCTCCCTGATGGAAATTCAGAATGATGTTGATTTTCTCCAAGAGAGCCGATTAAATCTCGTGGACAAGATTGGAAACTTATATAGATCCAGAGGAGAAAACAACATCCAATAGAAGCCTGCAGCGTTCGATCAACACATCAAATCCGGAAAAAACTGCAGTTCTGGAACATACACCCAGGATGGCCGCCTTCTTTTCACAACCATAAACTGCAGGCAGCAAGGATGCCCTCCTTCACGATTTGGCAAGAAGGAGGTAGGAATCGAAGCACACAGATAGAGACGCAGCCGAGCTTCCACAATCAAAACAGATTTGGGCAGGATTGGTCTTTCTGGAACTGGCGCAGCAATGATAAGAAACAACGATCCTTTTCTCCACCTTACAACAGAGGCAGTCGACGCAGGATTTATGAGTCCCAAAATCTTCCTTTCAGGGGATTCATTATTTGAGTGGAAGTAGACTACTTACATTTGCTTTGCTATTCTTTTTCGGACACATTTGGCACGGTGCCAGAACTTTGTTCAGAGATGTTTTTGATTTTTATCCACTTTCCTTATTTTTCTTATCATTATTTTATTTCTTTTATTGTTATTCTAGTTTTGTTAACAAATAAAAACTCATTGCATAGAAAGGAAATAAATCTGTAGATTGGACCCTCTGTCTCCAGGGTATTTATTTATTTATTTCTTAAATCTTTTACTTCTTATACTACCATTAAGTCGTTCATTTGAAGAAATTGAACCCTTTCTTATTGGATGATCATGATACTTCCCAAAGATAATTTTTATATTCGATAAAAGATTCCATATAACAAAATTTTCTCCAGGAATGTTTTATCAATTTACATTTCTTTGCATAAGTCCCTCCCTACAACTCATGAATTAAGAATTCTCACAACGACAAGGTCTACTCGATATGAATTAGACATGAATGAAACCTTTGACAAAACCTTTCCAATTCAAGAAATAGTTAACTAAACTAATATTCTTTTCCAAGTGAAATCCCATAGTATGAAAAAGTGCTTTCGTTTTTGTGGAAGAAGAAGCCTTCGTATTTTAATGCATGCCGGATATCTTTTTCTCTCTAAACAGAACCGACTCAAAATTGACAATTTTAAATTCTGTTTCTTGTTTTCTCCCCATCCAATTCCTAAAAATGAGATTCTTAATTTAGTTTATATCAAAAAATAAAAAAAATATGTTTTGTCTAGCCGTTCCAAAAAAAGTGGGGAATTTAAATTTTTTCTTCAAGGGAAGATACTAATCGCGATGAGAATGTAATTTCCAGAATGTCTCCGAAACCTATAATTTGTTTCATAACAATTCTCGCATTGAACCCATAACTTTGTATTTATACCAAAATTATTTGTATTTATATCAAAATTATTAGATATTACCCTTCTATTGAAAGATTTCTACTGGTTTTGATAACTAAGAAAAAAGAATTAAAAAACAAAAAATAACAATGATAAGAATAAGAAACAAAAAGAAAAAAATTTAAATAAAATCAACGATTTTTTGTTTCTCGTTGCATCTATTGCAGGTCGACAGATCTGGAGATCGGCTTCAAGACTCCTTCTGGCAACAACAACGCACCAGAGGAACAACTATAGAACCTCCTCCCGAAGAGATCGAGCGCAGAAGTCTTTCCGGCGAGAAGACCTCTTAAACGGCGGCGCCGATCTGCTTATCCGATCGGCAACAGCCAAGGAACGACGTGCCTGTGAGATTCATGATCTGAGCAGCAGGGGTTTTCCAATCCAGCGGAGGCGAAAAAATTCCTTCATCCGATCTTTGCGAGATGATCGGCGACGGGAAAAACGTGAATCCCTCTTCGGCATTTTGCGGCGGAAGCTTGTTATCTTCCCGAGCGGCGCGCACAGGATCGGCGCAGGAATCGCAAAAACAAAGAAAACTAGAGCGGCGGCCGGTTACGGGAGAAGGGGCTTGGGCGCACGAAACGAAACTTCGAGAATGTTACTGTGATCGAAGCATTCCTTGTGGCTGTCAAGTTTGGAACGATCTCCACGTTGCCCGCAGCAGAGGTATTTATAGGTGTAACCCTAAATCCCCGACGACGGGTTTTTGGATGCCTAACGTATCCAAACCAAACCCGTTAAGAACTTGTTACCATAATATAAATATACCTTAACAACATGTTTTCATTTTTGATTTTCTCCCATTGGCTTATCCCACAATACCTTAAAATAATTTTCTCATGTAATTTTAATTTTATTTAGGAAAAATATTTAATACTGAATTTTGCATTTCGTGTTTACATTAAAAATCCAACCTCAGGACCTACGCTCCCTTCATACAACTATCATCAATTGTTCCTTCCTCTACTAGTTCTCAAATTTCGCCACTGATTTCAGTCATGATGCAAGCTTGCCTTGACAAAGACTTGTGAAATTATAATGAACAATTTTCTCTTGCTCACCATTGCCATAAAAAGTCCATATTTTATTAAGATTTGTACAGGGATTCCATGAATCTGACATTGAATTCACTAGTGCTTGATTAGTGATAAATTTGGGTCATTGTCTACAAGTTGAACTCTCCTGCTGATTGACACATTTAGGACAAATTTTTTTGGAGATGGGTGTTGTAATGAAATTTCAACTCCTATTTCCCATGATGCTGATGCAACCATGATGCAACTTCAATCACTCATGAGTTCATTCCTATCCCTCATTATGCCATTGTCACCTAAAACGCCTTTGTCACTTTTTCGCATGATGTCATTGCAACTGCAATGACTCCGTCCTTGCTCCCACAATCTCACTACAGCTGACGATGATGAATACTAGGCCCCTGTTTCCCATGATGTCATTGCCACTCCCCAAACTATGTTATTGAATAATCGGTCTCTGTCCCTCTCATTGGAGGATACCTGCTAATTTTATAGATGACATGCTATCAATCATAAATTTCATGTTCATTTGCACATATTTCTTTGCCTATAAATATTGTAATCTTCATTCTAGTAGGAAATAAATGTAATCTCACTTTTGATCTCTGAATTCATCTTCTCACCTCTACCATTTTCTCAGTTTAACTCCACGATATGACTTAAGATTGAATGATTTTATCACTATAAACTTGTTAAGACCGTGTTTGTTAAATTATAAATAAATGATAAGGAACTTTATGTTGGTTTAACATGTTATTTTATTTAAGGGATGCTTGGTTCAGTGTCATTTAAATTATAGTATAAATGCTTGGTTCTTGTCACCTAAACGCCTTGTCACAGATGTTAATCCGTGTTATAAGTTAAATTATAAATAACTAGGTTAGATTAAGGAACTATATGCACATATTTCTTTGCTATAAATATGTAGTGGAAATTGTAACGTGAATTCATCTTCTCACCCTACCATTTTCTTAGTAATTTTATTTAAGGGATGCTTGGTTAAACAGTTAATCCGCGTCATAAGTTAAATTATACTAGATTACTATATGCATGATGTTCGTTTAACATGTTTGATTCGTCATTTAAATTATGTTTATATGTTCGTATAGTGTTTGATTCGATTTTATAGTTAGTGTTTGATTCGATTTTATAGTTAGTGTTTGATTCGATTTTATAGTTAGTGTTTGATTCGATTTTATAGTTTATAGCCATAATATAAGTTGTGACTGCATGCAATTTGTAATTAGTGACATCTTTAGATAACAGACAAATCAAACTGATATTTAGATGTTAATATTTGAGAACATGAATGTTATTTATATAAATGTTATTGATGTCAGCAAAACAAATAAATATTTTTTTAAATAATACGACATTATAAGTTTTTTCAAGTATCACATGGTATTAAATTGATGAGTTATATCATGAAACTATGAGAATGAGTAATAGAAAGAAGAATAAGACGGGAGAGTAACATCTCGAAAAATCAATTTGGATTCATGTCAGGGTGGTCGACCATGAAAGCTATACATCTCTTGAGGAGACTGATTGACAACTACCGAGAAAGGAAACAAGATTTGCATTTCTTGTGAAAGCTTATGATAGAGTTCCAAGAGAGATCTTATGGAGTGTCTTCGAAAAGAAAGATGTAAATGTATCATACATTGACATAATCAAAGATATGTATAGAAATTTAGTGACAAGGGTGAGGACATCTGGAGGATTAACACAAGAATTCCCTATCACTATTGGCTTACATCAAGGTTCAGCTTTAAGCCCTTATCTCTTTACCCTTATCTTAGATGAGCTCACCAAGCATATCCAACAAGCAATACCTTGGTGTTTATTGTTTGCGAATGATATCGTTTTGGTCGATGAGACGCACGAAGGTGTAAATACAAAACTTGAGTCTTGGCGAGACACTTTAGAAAAGAAGGATTTTAGGTTGAGCAGGGCAAAAACGGAGTATATGGAGCTTAAATTTAGCAGTGTAAGAAGGACATATGACTTCGTTATTAAGTTTGATCAAGATATAGGGAGAAGAAAGAGCACCAGCGAGCTAGAGAGAACCAGAGAACCAGAGAACCAGAGCACCAAAGAGCTTTCGTAGTGAGTGTTAGAGTGCCGACAGTAAATATCTTGGATTGATAGTTCAAAAACATGGAGATATTGATAAAGATGTGACACGTAAAATCCAAGTTGGTTGGCTGAAGTGGAGAGGCACGTCAGGGATCTTGTGCGATTGTAAAGTACCATTAAAACTTATGGGTAAGTTTTACCGTACTGCAATTAGACCAACGATGCTCTATGGTTTTGAGTGTTGGGCAGTGAATTGTGTACATGAGCAAAAAATGGGAGTTGCGGAGATGAGAATGCTTCGATGGATGTGTGGGCACACAAGACTGGATAAAATTCAAAATTAATGTATCAGGGATAAGACAAGAGTAACACCAATTGCAGAGAAGATGCGAGAAGATCAACTAAGATGGTTTGAACACGTACAAAGGAGACCATTAGAGGCACCTGTTAGGTGCTGTGAGAGTCTAGTCACTAGGCATCTTAAACGAGGGAGGGGTAGACTAATAAAGACTTGGAATGTGTAGAAAGATATTGAGTCGAAACTTGTAGAATGTATATTCACTATTCACTATCAAGTATGAGTACATATATATAGGAAGAGAAAGAGAGATGAGTCCCAAAATAAACAATATGAGACTAAAACTAGAGACCTAAATGGGCCTATAAATGAGCTATTTACATATTCTTCGTAAAATTCTCTAACACTCCCCCACAAGTTGGATCATACAAATCGTAAGCACCAAGCTCGGATAGAAACTGCTGATACATTGGTCTTGGTAAAACCTTGGTCAAGATGTAGACAACTTGCTCAGAGTCTGGAACATGCTCCAATTCAAGTTTCTTCAATTGTACCTTTTCCCGGACAAAGTGACAATCAACTTCAATGTGTTTTGTTCGCTCATGAAATACAGGGTTCTTGACAATATGTGTAGCAGCCTAACTGTCGCATAACAAAGTTGCAGGTGAGGATAGTTTGACTCCCAAATCATCAAGCAGACTTTCCAACCAGGTGAGTTCAGATACAACAGCTCCCATTGCACGATACTCGGCTTCAGCAGAAGAACGAGCAACCACTGATTATTTCTTACTCCGGCATGTGATAAGATTTCCAATAGTGGACCGTCGATCATCAAGAGAGCCCGCATAATCCGCATCAGAGTACGCAACAAGAGAAAGAGAGGAGGATGACTTATATACAAGCCCCCGTCCCGGAGCAGTCTTCAAGTATCTGAGGATGCGTTCGACTGCCTGTAGATGAGAAATCCGTGGTGAATGCATAAGGCGACTGACCACCCCAACAACAAATGAGATATCGGGCCTCGTGACCGTCAAGTATATCAATTTTCCTACAAGGCGCTGATAACTTGTGGTTGACATCCATAGGAGTTTCCGCAGGTTTGCACCCAGAGTAGCCAACATCCTGAAGGTGGTCGAGACAATACTTCCTTTGTGATAAGACAAGACCATCAGGTCGTCTGGCTATCTCCAGACCAAGAAATTATCGAAGCTTTCTAGATCTTTTGTTTGGAAGACCGAATTTAAGTGTTGTTTGATCTGATGTATCCCGCTGGAGTTATCACCTGTTATCAGAATATCATCCACATAGACCAGGAGAATGACAGTCCCAGTTGATTGATGACGAGTGAAAAGAGAGAAGTCAGCCGAGCTCCGCTTGAATCCAACTTCGCGAACAGCCTTACTGAATTTCTCAAACCAATCCCGAGGAGACTGTTTGAGACCATAAATAGATTTTCGAAGAAGGCACACACGAGACTCCCCAGTGGCCTCAAACCCGGGAGATTGGCATATGTAGACATTCTCTTGAAGATCACCATTCAGAAAAGCATTTTTAATGTCCAGTTGATGAAGGGGCCAGTGACGGTGGACAACGAGAGAAATGAGAACCCGAACAAAGTTCAGTTTGGCAAACGACGAGAATGTTTCCTCGCAGTCCAGACCTTGTTGTTGGGTGAACCCTCTTGCCATAAGTCGAGCTTTGAGCCGATCGATAGTCCCCTTTGAAGCATGTTTAATGACAAAAACCCATTTATGGCTAACACATGATTGGTCAGGAGGAAGGGGGACCAGATCTCAAGTGTGATTCGTCCAAAGGGCAGATATCTCAGTATCCATTGCCGCACGCCACCTAGGATGTTGAAGAGCCTCCTGCACAGTGTTAGGGAGAGAAATAGAGGAAAGAGCAAGAGCAAATTTGAGGAGAGGTGGTGATAACCGATGTAAAGAAATGTAGTTTGCCAGTGGATGAGCCGTAGAGGTGGATGCAGGGTCGTCCAGACGCGAGATAGCATTGGTAGAGGGTAGCTGCGGATGGGCCCCAGAGTGTGAAGCACGAAGAGTGTAGACACGAAAGAGAGGTGGTTTAGGTGGTGGTGGTCCCGGTTGTGGAGTTGGAAGGAGAGGTGGTAAAGGAGCTGTGACTGGAACGGTAGGACGAGGCAAGGGAGGAGGGCGAGGAGAAGTAGAAGGGGAAGTGTGAAACGGTTTGTCTTCAAGGAAGGTGACAATGTGACATCAGCCGAGACAACCATTTTGCCATCGACGGGAGAATAACAGATGTAACCCTTTTGAGTGCGAGAGTACCCGACCAACATGCACTTTGTTGCGCGAGGGGCAAATTTATACGAAGGTGGGCTAAGATTATGGACATAACAACCAAACACCCGAGGCGTGGAAGGAAAAGGAGGCTGAGAGGGGAAGTGGAGACTAACCGGAGTGGCGAATGCGAGAACAGAGGAAGGCATGCAGTTGATAAGATGACAGACAGTTGACACAACGAAGTGCCAGTATTCTGTGGGTACCTGCTGTTGAAGCAAAGACCGAGCGACATATAGGAGATGACGATTTTCCGCTCGGCCATGCCATTTTGCTGAGAGGTATATGCGCATGAGGTTTGGTGGATAATACCAAACTCAGCACAAATAGCAGAGAACGTCCGACTTGTATATTCTTGCGCATTATCACTTCGAAGAATTTTCAAGGGAGAGGAGAACTGAGTACGAGTTTCAGTAACAAAATTTCGAAATATAGATGTTAGTTTAGTGCGATCACGAAGTAAATATAATCATGTTAAACGAGAATAATCGTCAATAAATGTTACAAAATAGCGGTACCCAGACACACTGAGGGTTTTATACGGTCCCCAAATATCGTAGTGAACTAGAGATAAAAGAGTAGAACTCTGAGTACAAACAAGACTAAAGGAAGTACGATGCTGTTTGTCAAAGATACCGAATTCACGATTAAACTCATGCAGAGAAATATCCGGAAGAACTTTCTTGAGAATCTGGAGGGGAGCATGCCCAATACAACGATGCCAATCGACAGAGGAGACGACAGAGTGCGAAAGGAGGAACGCCAAGGAGATAGAGCCCATTAGACAGTCGCCCTCTACCAATAGTATTCCGCGTTCGCCGATCCTGCACAACAAAGGAAGATGATGAGAATGTAACACAACAATCAAAATCCTGTGTAAGCCGACTAACAGACAACAAGTTAAATGAGGATCCCAGAACATGGAGAACCAAAGATAAAGAGAGGGTGGGTGTGAGGTAGATCAACAACGCCGAAGACAGGGGTGGTATCACCATTGGCCACAGTAATAAACTCCGGATGCGAAGACACCAAGTATTGCTGCGACTTTTGCGGAGTGAGATGGTGTGTAGCACCAGAGTCCACTATCCAGTGAGAACTCTGGGCAAGACAGGATATACCTTCATTTGAGATGGACGCCACGAAGCCAGAAGAGCGAGCAATCACCCCTTGGAGATGGTGGAGCTGGGTACGAAGAGTTTCAACATCTGTTGGAGCGGAGGAGGAAGAATCTGATGCAGAAGCAATGTGCGGAGGCCCGACCTTAGTAGAAGCAGCAAGGTGTGGAGGCAGACCATGTTTGTGATAACATGTGGGCTCAAGATGATTTTCCCGACCGCAGTAAGTGCATTTAAGGAGGGGTTTTCCAGCACGTCCTCGTCCCCGAGACGGGTGGAGACCCCTACAGGATGAAGAACCACATGTGGAATGAGTTGGTGTAGGTAGCCGGAGAAGTGCCGGAGAGGGAAGCATAGGAGCCTCCGGTGGTGGTGTAACCATCAGAAGCGTAGAGCAAACATCTGAGAGAGAGGGAGTAGTAGCCGAGGAGAGAATATAAGCCCGAACACTATGCAGGTGAGAGGGGACACATGCCATCATCATAGCAATCCTGATTGCCTCTTTTTGTGCCCGTTGGGCAACCAAGTCAGTGGTGGGGGGCTGGTGTTGTATCCATTCTTCAACAAGGGTCTTGGCCTTGGCAACGAAGAAGGTCATATCACCTGGTATCCCGGGGTCAAGAGATTGAAGATCAGTAATGATCTCGAGCAAGTGTTGCAGGCTGTTCTGGCCAGAATAGAAAGAGTGAAGTTCTTCCCACATTGACTTGGCCGTGTCATGATACATGGTCATCCTGTAGGGCTCGGTATCCATGGAATTGAGAAGCCAAGATTGAACACGACCGTCATCACGAAGACACTCGTCGGTGGGTGCAGAAGGTGTAGCCCGTGTCAAATGATGTAGAAGTCCTTTCGTCTGCAACACACGACGAACAGAGTGCACCCACTCCACAGTTCCGTTTCCCATTGAGAGAAATTGTGGTAATTCAAAGTTCATCCAGAAGTTCAGTAGCGGAAGCAACAACACGAGCCGGGAGAGAGGAGGCATCAGTTAAGTACATAGAAGCATCGGTGGAAGCCATGAAGCAGAGGCCGGGCGGATCGGCCAAGCAAAAAGGCCAGAGACTGCGTGATGCAACCGCGCGAACAGAACGCTCCCCGGCAAGACGGGCAGAGACCGCAGGAGGTAGCGGCTAGAGCAGACCGTAGGAGAAACCGCGGGAGAAGCTGCGAGAAGCTTGATAGAGTGAACCCGCGCGAGAAGCGGATAGAGGCTGCAGCGGACAGGAGGGAAACCACGCGAGAAAGCTGCTGTAGACAGAAGGGTAGCTGCTGCGGACAGAGAAGAGTAACCGCGCGAGAAGCTGCTGCGGACAGAAGCTGTTGCGGACAGAGAAGAGTGACCGCACGAGAAACTGCTGCGGACAGAAAGGTAGCTGCCGCGGACAGAGAAAAGTAACCGCGTGATAAGCTGCTGCGGACAGAAGGGTAGCTGCTGCGGATAGGGAAGAGTAACCGCTGCTGCGGATAGGGAAGAGTAACCGCTGCTGCGGATAGGGAAGAGTAACCGCACGGGAAACGGATAGAGGGTCCCACCAACCTTTGGAAGGGAAGGACTATAAAAGGATTGATGGAGGGAGAAAAGAAGAGAAGCCACGGAGGGCTGGGAAGAGCCGGTTAGAAAACAAGGAGACCGCAAAAAAGTGCGGTTAGAAGGTGTGTGTGTGTGTGGGGGGGGGGGGGTTAAAACGGAAGGCCGACGGTTAGAAGGGGAGACCCGCGGTTAGAAAAATTCAAACCGCCAGAAGGACCGTTTCGAGCTCTGATACCATGTAGAAAGATATTGAGTCGAAACTTGTAGACTGTATATTCACTATTCACTATCAAGTATGAGTACATATATATAGGAAGAGAGAGAGATGAGTCCCAAAACAAACAATGTGAGACTAAACTAGAGACCTAAATGAGCCTATAAATGGGCTATTTAAATATTCTTCATAATATTCTCTAACAAAATGAACCTGTTAGGAAAGACATGATGTACTTCGACATTAGTGAGATTATGGTAAAAGATAGGACACAATGGCGACAAAGAATCCATATAGCCGACCCCACTATAGTGGGATAAAGGCTTGAGTATTGTTGTTGTTATAATACGACACTACATCTTTAGATGAAAGGAAAGTTCGGCCCATGTTTTGATATTAATATTTTGAACATAAATTGTATTTATATAAGTGTTATTCAAAAATATAACCTTGCCATCACATCCGTGAGGTTAGACCGCGGGATCAATAACCTTGGGCTACACGTTCGTCTGGACCTTTGAACTAGTATTTTTTTGGGCATTGTTATATATAGACGAGGTTTGACTATATACAAACCATTACTATATACAAATCATATTAACTCAAAACATGCTATATGTAGACAAAATTGTTATATGGAGACCAATGATTTTTTTTAAAAATCATACTTTTTTATAAGCATAAACTGTTAGATATGAAAGAACATCCAAACCGGAATAGAAATGCGAAGCATAAACTGTTAGATATGCATTAAAAATTTTAGACGCTAAGACATCCTACATCAAAACATTCTCATTAAAATTGGAGCAACAAAGAAATTACTAAAATTCTTTCCACAAAACACGCAACATGTCTGTAGGTGTTAGGGGGGATATTGTTTTCAATAGATGAAAAAAATGAAAAGTTAATGCAATGATGTATATTTCTGCTGGTCATTCATTTGTTGAATATGGCAAGGCTTATGAGCACTGTTGTGGATATCCTCCGACATGACCGACATAAAGATTTCATCGACAAAACGACACGTTTTCGATATTTTTTTGTAAAATATCCTTTTGGAATATACCGATATATCTGCTACCGACCGATATATTTGCCGATATATCGGCTGATATATCCCGACATTCTATGGATTGGTTTTTTACAATTTATATTAATTAGTGTTTATGGTTTAATAGACAATAGACCAAAATTGTTTCATTGTTTAAGTTATTTTTTCTCTTCCTCTGGCTTTCTTCCTTGCTCAAGTCCGTCATCGACTTCAATTATGCATGGTCTTTGAATTATGGACTAAATGTTCATTATTTTCCATTGTCACCAACAACTTTCTGTCATTCTACTTCCTCTTGTTTTATTTCACCCGTTATACCGTTATTACCTGTACAATACAAAATGTTTATATTAGTTTGATAAATTTAGGAGTTCAATAAATATCAAATTATTAATATATTGATATATATATACATTTTAGAAGGATTAAATTTATAAATAATTAGATATATAAATAATTAAATATTAAAACCAGATATATGAAATATCCCTGATATATCTCCCGACATATTAAAACCGACATGAAAAACCTAAATCGACGTGTTCCCGGATATTCGCCATCTACAACCTTGCTTATGAGAGAAGGTGTGCATGCATCCAAGCAGCAGCTTAGAGCCCAACAAACTCCCCTGCTCGAGACCACCTGCAAATCACCGACCCATCACAATAAGAATCATCATCAACACCTTCCTAACACCCATGAATCCACAATAGGACAAGCTGCCGCCTCCATGCCCTCAAACTCCAGTCACTCAGACCATTCACGCCCAGTGTTGTAGATGTTGGCCGATATGCCCGACATGTCGGCCGACATAAAGGTTTTTGGTGCAAACCGCAACGAAATCGATTTGTTTGACAAAAATATCATTTTATAAAAAAATGGCGATATATCGATATATCTCTAACCCGATATTTCGGTTATTATATTTAATATATATATAAAAAAATTCACAGGATCCGTATTTTTCTACTTCACGAGTCCATTTCACGCATTTGACATTTCTCGCTGTACCCTAAATTTTACGGGAGAGTCTCGCTTTGGCGGAGTGGTCGACACTTGACAGCTCCTTCTACGGCGACAAGGCAATGAATCGACATCGCAGGCGAGGCGTAGACGACGACGCCGGGCTTTCTACGAATCGGCGTCGCAGGCGAAGACACAAGGAGTCGACGCTGGGCTTTGGGGTTTCTACTACTCCACTCCACTTATTTCTTCTTGTTTTTGCGACAGTTGAAAGTTTTATTTGTAGTTATATTGATCAAGTCATAAGATCTAAAATTTTTATTAAACTTGTATTACTGTAAGCTTCTTACTTATGCTATAGTTATGTTTCTTTCTTGCAATAGCTAAGTTTATACCTTTCCTTGTGTAAATCTGCAGTGATTTTTGTTTCTCCTGTGCACTTCTAACTTATGTTAACATTATTTTGTTAACTTTTGCTATAATGATTTTTGCAATAGCCAAGAAAAAGTCCCCTCTAATTTTGTATAATTACATGAGCTTCTCATTTATCTTTCAAAATTATTTCAAAGAAAATGTTATAAATACTTATTTGTCTGTACTTTTCTATAGTTATTTGTCTGTATATTTTTTAATTTTTTTTGCAAAAAATGTGTTTATAAATATTGTTATCTTTATTTAAATATTAAAATCCGATATTGTAAAATATTCCCGATATATCTCCCGCAATCCGACGTACGACATTTCAAACACAAACCGACATGAACCCGACATCTACAACCTTGTTCACGCCGGAGATTATTTCATTTTGGGAGGAGAGATTTAGAAAAAACTGGGCGGAATCTAGGTCGCAGATGTCCGGGGGAGACGTTTTCCGTCACCATCGCCGAAAGAGGGGTTGTCGCCGACCTTTGAAGAAGGTGCCTGGAGTGGTCGCCAGAGAGATTCTAGGCGACATTGGCCTCCGACAACCTGGGCTTGATCACGGTAGACGAGATTGGGGGCGGTATCGCGAGAGCGGGGAGCGGCATCACGAGAGCTAGGGCTGAAATCACAAAATGATTTTTTTTAGGGAGGGTTGGTTTGTATATAGTATAAAAAAAGGCCAAAAAAAGTCAAATTTTGGATTTGTATATAACCAAACCTGGTCTATATATAACAATGACTTTTTTTTGGTTCCAACACTTGGACTGTAATTATATGACACTTTTTATATGACATTATTAACTTGTTAATGTGCTTTGCAGTTCCCTTAAATATGAAACAATTGTGAGAATGTTCATTAACTTGTTAGCTTATGCATGCGTTGATGTTACAATTAGCGGGACGCAGTTGAATTTTGATTCATATTTATTTGCTATGCTTTGAATGACAAACTTCCATGAATGTGAGTTTTGTGGCCTGTCATTGTTGCTGTTGTATTGTTCATCTTACATACCCTTGCTATTCATACCTTTGTAATTAGAAGCTACTTCTGAAATTTGGCAAACAAACTCAAATAGTCAAATTATAATTTTTTGCGGATCCAGTCAACTAATCATTATTGTTGGAGCAACCTTTTAATCATTAAACCAGCTCTGGGGATTTGTATTAGTTATTTATATAGTACTTATGTTTCATTTCTAACTTGTATACGTTTTTTGATAATGAGTTGTATGGTTTTCTTGATGTCAGATTGTAGGTGCAACTAATTTTTTAATTAAACTTCATCCTTGAACTTCACCATGTCCTTACTGAACATCATCCCATCGTCTGGAGCTTAGTCGACATTTTTCGCGGGTTGCTCATATAAAAATATGGGCAAGGATTGGGACCGCAAACACCGCAGAAGACAAAAGAGCTCAGAAACAAGCAGCTCCTCCTCAACTTCTATTTCTGACATCGAAAGCCCTGGGGAGAAGAGGCGGAGGCCGCAGCAAAATGGTAAGTTAAGCGAACACAGGGAAAAGAGTCGACATCGAATGAGGGAGGATGACATAACAAGAAAGTCGCGGAAGATGAAAAAGAGGCAAAGGAAGAAGTTGCGTAGCGGTGCTGAGGACAATTCCTCTTCTTCTGGTGGTGATTTTCATAGGCTGAAGAATAGGGAGCCATATGCTATTCTTTATCAGATTCTAGATAAATTCCCTGACGTTGCCAATGATCTTTTACAGGTATTTCATTTTTATGTAATTTTTCTTTTCTCTTTTTTGCTGGGCCATTTTATTGTCTTATGTTGGTAGATACTGACATTAGACTATTTAGAAAACACAAGGGTATTTATTGCATGTGAGAGTTCAACTACACAAATGATTAAAATTAAATATGAAATAAAACTTGTTAGCTATATAAACCTCTGATAAATTCATCAATGTTGATCATCCTCATTGATAGCATTATCCTAACGATTTGATACGTATCAATACGTATTTTATCATGTAGTGTCTTTGTCGTGTAGTGGAGCCTCCATCTATGTAAGGAGCCTCTTAGGTAGCGGGAGTTATCTTTTGAGTGTGTCTTTTGGTCTCTCTGTGGAGAGGGAAGTACTTTGGAGGGCCCAACCTCCGGGTGCTTGGTGAGAGCTTGTGACTCGGGACGAATCTATAGGATGTGGACTTGCCATGACCTAACACTACATGCAATGGAAATCCGATGGCGAATACAAATTAAACAATAAATATTCTTACCACAAACAGATAATTTTAGCAAAGCCAAAATAATTCTTTAGGCTAACATGTTTAGGCTTTTCTCCGCATGAAGGGTCAAAGCGAGAGCGCGCGGCGAATAGTTTCTGCAAATCACAAAATAATCTAGAGCAAAATTTTTTGATGCTATTTATCCAAACAAATATAAAATCACATCACAATATTTTCCATACAACAAATAAGCACTCACAAAAATGGGAGGCTGCCGTAGACAATGTAGATCCGTCAATAGGAGATGTCGGTGTGCTGCTCGGAGGATGGGAAGGAGGTGGTTTGGCTTATGAAATCAGTGGACAGCGTAGGGAACTTGGTTCAAAAATTGTATTCAGAGGGGCTGGGGAGTGACCTCTCTGAGAGGGAATTAAAGGGTTTTAGTGGGGGGCTGATCGTAGGCTTTTGAGGGAAGACTATGAGGGAAGAGAGGAGCCTTGACGTGGGATTCTTGGGGAGGGTTAGGCAGGCCAGAAGTCTTAATTCGTGGAGGAGAAAATGGTTAGGCAGGCCAGAAGTCTTAATTTGTGGAGGAGAAAATTGACTTTCTGGGAGGAGAGGGACTGCTTTGTTTCCTGGATGAAACATACCACTAATAAGCTTATCAGAGAGGATTCACTGCTGGGACAGAGGGCAATCTGCTGCTGTAGGGTGGAAACACTGTAAAAACGGGTGATTTACAGTTTGTTTTTTGTGTGGGAAATACAGAGAGCAGCCTTTGGAATTGTTGTGGTTGTTGGGGTGGTTTGATGGAGTGGCTGCTGTTTGGGGGGGGGGGATGTGGGAGTGATGGTGGAGGAAGAAAACCACCTAGGAGTCGTCACCTAGTGTTCCACAGAGTCGGTACCGTGACGGGATCGCGGGAATCCGGGAATACTATTATCCAAACTCTGCAATACCTAAAACCAACCCACTACCTATTAAAGAAGAACTAGGGCATCCCACCATCGACGCCTATGATTGGCCGGTGGTGGAGCCACTCAAATACAATAAATATAAACCAAAGATACTGAAGTAATATATGATTTTGACTCGCAACACGAATCCGGACACATCCGCGGAGTCGGATCACCGATCCGGGCACACCATATATGGTAAGTCGTCAAATCAATCCCGAACGGGCCGAAAACTCGTCCTCCACTGTGGCTCCACGGCTCTGCTCCACATCATTCTCCCCGGCTTAAGATTTCATCTACTGATGAATAGAGATCAGAATTTTTTCGATGTAAGTCAGGTAAAACTCGACGAGGCCCACCAGAGGTTGTCCAAGTGTCGTCAATGGAAAAGTGTCATCGCCAATCAACTCTCTCTGACTAAAAAACTATCATCTCCGGTGAATAGAGACGACCGTACTGAAGTCGAAGTCCAGGGTTGAATCGATCAAGCTCTGCTGTAAGTATCCAGGTGTCATCAGTGCCTGTAGTAGGACGTATTGGTGGAATCTGGTCTCCGTAATTCTCTCAGCGCTCAACTCACGAGTAGTGGATCTAAGTGCGATTGGTGATGTCGTAGGTAGAACCAAAGAAGACAAGTCCCCAGGTAGGTGGGTGTCAAAAATGGGTGAACTGCAGTGGCAATCAGACATGGGTGGACTATGAGGGTGGTAAGGTAATAAGAGTGGAGGTGTGGGCGGCTAGGGGTCCCCACTGTTTGAGTCCACATACTCGCGAGACTCGTAGTATGATGTCATATCTTCAACATTAAATATCGAATGGATGCCCATACTTGCAGGGATATCAAGATCATCAGTATTTGTTTTGATCCGTCTCATGATTATATATGGATCCATTCGCCTAGCGCTCAAACTTTTAGCCAGCCGCGCACAGAGCCTAACCAGGCAGATTCTCACCATCACTTGCTCACCTTCATGAAATACCTGCACTTGTCAGCTTAGTTATTAAAGGCGTAAGGCGCACCAAGACGTAAATGGGTCTTGGAGCCTAGCCGCAAGGCTTAAGGCGCAAACGCGCGCCTGACAAGGGTAAGGGGCAACCACATACATTTTAAATAATCAGTATCAAACATCATTTCAGCTTCTCAATCAAATTCATCCAGTCTACTAATTAATCATTCATTACTATCATTTATATTTCTTAAAAAATAGAATCAATGTTGTCACTTGCATCATATTTAAGTCTCAATGCATATATCTTTTACAAACACTAAATGAATAAAAAATTATTGAGTTCCTACATTTTTTTCTTAATTTTTGAAGAAAAAAATTTATAATAAAAATCTCACTCAGACTTTTCTTTTATATTTTAAAGGCGCAAATAAGGCGCACGGAGGCGCAAACCTCTGAGCCTGGTGAGACTGGAGCCTTAGGCGCGCCTTTAATAACATTGTTTGCCAGTGAATATTCACATGTGATTTACAAGATTTATTACCATTATGGATTCTACGTCGGACTCACTCATGCTACACCTGAAAACGATGGACAAACAATTCAACATACACATGCAAATAATGAAAAAACGACGCAACAAAGTCATGCTAATGATGCAAATGAGATACGACAAACAAACATGCTCTTTATGAGGGAATCTAATAATGACCGGGATGTGTTTAAGATGTGGTGGCCTATCAGAAGGCTCTCTCGGTAGAGTTTAGAAAAACTCATCCTGTGTACGACGAGTGTTCAGATGACCGTGTGAGACATCTACACTCAAATACAAGCTCGTAAAGAGCCAAATGTCTCTCAGGGAACGTGACACATCAGGAGGCTCACCAGGAGGCGTGTATGAAAAATCAACGCGAATGCGACGACCACTTGAGTGAAAATAATGTGAATCGACTAGAAGACATGACTCTATAGTGTGGTGAGTGTCCCTGAAAATTAAGAATTCGTTTGGTGGGTCAGCAGACGGTGCATCCCAACACTCATCGAGAGTGTGGCGTGCCACAAGATAGGATCCCAAAAGGTCAGTGGTATGCTCACGTTTACTCTAGGAAGGCCCTAAGTACTTAATGCTCTACACAATATCCATCCTCTGGGGTAAGTCCAGGGACGATAAGGGAAAAGATATCAATAAATCGATACTCATACATACGGGGCTCAACTGAATCTCATCCTCACCAGGATATCGCGGCTCATCAACAGTCTCAACTGGGGGCTTGTCATAGAACTCGTCAATAGGGTTATTATCCTCCAGATGAGTGCCAACGTAAAGAGTAATGCCCCCATTAGTGGGTGAGATAGACACCATGAGACCAACACCAGACTCTGGGCTCTCGGTCGTGACGTGACTCAGAACATTGAGAAGGGGAAAGAGACATAGGCTTACCCGCAAGAGTGGGTCTGTAGGTGCGGTGTCAAGAAACGGGTTTATGGTAGGGGTGCTAACTAACCCAGTGCATGACAGAATAGGAGGTGTAGGTGAGTGATGTAAACCGATCTAGGGTTTGAAATAAAATAATTTTTGTAAGCAAAAATATTTTTTTTAATATAAACTAAAATTAGGTTTTGAAAATGGGGGGGGGGGGGTATTTAATGTTTTAAAAGGGGCTGAGCGGGCCTCGTCGAGCTTTCACGCAAAATTGCTCTCAACCGTTTGAGTGTCACAAGATCGTTGATCGTTATTAGAAAATTATTCCGTAGCGACTAAAAAATTGATACTGTCGCGAGTTTCGCACAACCACAAACAACAATTTATGGGATAACGGATAATAAAAGCGTTTGAACGTTCGGGGCAAGTTCTTGATTATTTAATTGAACACATAAATTTAAAACCAAGAATTAATTGAGCAAGGATCGAGTAGAGATACCGCAGAAGTTTAGTTGTTCTCAAATTCCTAAGCAGAGGTGGAATTGTGGCTGTCACCGTTTGCTGGAAGAGGTAGTTGAGGTCGACAACAAACGACAAGATCGAGTGTAGACCGGGAGTAGAAACCATGCCACCGGCGGGTGCTTACTGGACACCAGAGAGAGGAGGTGCAGCCACCGACTGAAGGAGGTTGCCGACATGGGAAAGTGGAGGGTTCCCAGCGGCGGCATAGGCCGATAGAAACACTTAGGCAGCAACGGAACTAGCGGAGGTCTCTAGGGCCGGCGACAGAAACAGGCAGAGGTCTTCCGGAGAGCAGCAAAAAACTGGTGCGGGTTGTCGACGATGGACAAAGACACATATGAGATCAGGCGATTGTAAGGGGAAGGGGCGGTACCGGCGGGGCATACGAAATGAATTTTTAGTTCTTCTGCTGTCTGGTCTCTCATTTCCTCTGCATGCAGTAACATTAAATAGGAGATAAGAGTTATGATTTTTTTCTCTTCAAAAGAATATTTGTTTCCAAATACACGATTCTAATAATTCTTTCTAGAAAATCTCTTTCCCAAATACTTTATCCTTCTTTTTTTGTTTTTTAAATTAATTCTAAACATAAAATTTCCCTTCTCTCCTCATCTTTTGAATTTGAATTTTAAATCTATGCGTTTTTAAATAATTTTAAGCTTGCCCGTTACATCCTAACGACTAAGATCACCAGACCTTTTATTTAGTATGTCATGACTCTTATCGGGCGGTCAAACCGTCGAGCCGAACAATCTTCAAACAAAACAGATGTGCGATGAAGGAAATACATGAAAAATAATGCGTAAATAAAAATACACGACACATAGTGACATCACACAATTTTTGAGGCGACGAAGGATGCATTAATTCCCCCAGGGTTGAAAGAGATCGACCCCGACGAGAACTCACAAAGGCTGGTACTGGAGAGATCTGATATCGTCGCTGGTGCTGAATTAGAAAGTATGTCTGGGGTTTTGACAGGTGGCTTGATATGCTTTTGAATTTTAAAAGGACAAAAACTCCTGCAAGAATCAAATACCTAACCTACCTTTGAAAAGTACAACTCACGATGATAACGAACGATCATGAATTTATAATTTTCAAAGGTTGCTCGCAATTTGTTAGCAATAAATTTATGCGGGCCCGTTAAATAGTTTATACGAGCTTGCACGTCGAATGAAATGCGTTTATGAAATGAGAGATGATGACAGTCAAATGGGTGGAAGAACACGTGGATAATCTCGAAAGGAGATACATAACAGAAACGGTATTTAGAATTATTGGCAGTGAACTGTGCTTGTGGAGGTACAAGACCCCATTGCTTTAGATTCTCTCCGATTAACCGCCTAGGAAAGTTCTCCGAACTCCTACTGTTAACCTTGATCTGTCCATTGGTCAGAGAGTGATAAACACTACTAACTTTGAGATTGGTTCACTTTTGCCCACATAACGTGTTCCAAAAATATGATAGAAAATATTTATTACATTGGTATAATTCCATAAAACCGTTTCTTTCCAAATGATAATGAGGTGAATTAATAGTGTAATCGTTAAATATGAAGTCAATAGAATGAGGTGTGCAGAGTGAGTGTGTATCAGATAAAGAATCAAAAAACAACGGAATATCAGGTGGTACGTCGGGAATCGATAACTGTGGGGTGAGTGATACATTTGGATCACGAGTTACTTCGTGGGGTGGGGGTTCATGTGGGAGTATGGTGAGCAGTAACGTAGTGGAGGTAACAAATAGTGAACTGGAAGTCGTAGAGGCCCTCTTGTGGACACTAGGAATCAGGCAGTTCTTCTGGGGAAGAAGAACAATCGTGTCCATTGTGCTCAAAGGAATGAGAGTTACTCGTACCATCATGCATGACATGCCGATCGTAATGCCAAGCTCGCCCTAATAGGATGTGACAAACATCCATGACAACAATGTGACATAAAACTCTATCCGAATACGTGCTTCCCATAAAAAATTCTACTAGACAATAATAAGTGACAGACATAGTCAAATGACTATCGACTCCGAATAGACTGTAGTGTTGTTCTAATGGATACGTCGTAAGCCATAATACGTTGACCATGCGTTGAGATACAAAATTCTCCATATTACCACTATCAATGATAATAGAGTAAAATTGCCCCTGGATGCGTGCAATGGTGCGGAAAATATCGTGTCTCCTATGGTCATCCTCAATAGACTCACTAGGGGTGATCAGACTATGACGTATGATGCAGACTAAGTGTTCGGCGTGTTCACCTTCCACTTTATGACATTCACAGACTCGGGTTCAGGCTCAGGTTCATTAAGGTAGACTCTATACTCAGGCTCACGTCCATCAGTAGAATCGATAATTAGCGATGAAGTGGCGTCACAGACACTCAGATGATTTGTTCTCCTGCTCCATACACTTAAAGCATCAGAATACTCTAGTGTTGGGCTTAGCCCCAATAATCTCCTTTTTCTTGGAGAGAATAGTGGGTGGAGTTAGAGTCCCGACAGTGATGGGAGGGTGAGGGGACTCCGCGTTCCTAGCAGTAACGATAGTGGTGACGCTCGTTGTAGATCCATCAGTAGATCTAGCTCCAGATGTCTGTTTCTGTAAGCACTCCACTCTCCGTGCGCGACTCGAAATCTCTAATATGTCCTTATAGTCAAAAAGCTCTAGCTGGTCTCTAATAGAATAGCATAGCTCATTCAGATAACGAGACATGATCATGTCATCATCCTCTCGGAGGTCGATGTGAGACTGCTGTACTAGGAACTCGTTCGTATACTCATCCACCAATAGTTTGTCTTGACGTAGATTATGGGACCTACGGTAGAGGATCTGCAAATAATCAGGTGGAACGTGTCATTTTCGAAGTTGCGTTTTAAACTCTGCCCATGTGGTGATTGGGGGCATGCCTAAATTAAATCTAGACCGCTCTAGTTGTCCCCACCAAACTAGGACGAACCCTTTCAGTCGAAGCGTGACGTACTCAACTTGCCTAGCTTGCGGTAATTGTTTCCAAGCCAGAAAATGATCCATTCGTTCACACCAATCTAAACAGCCCTCAGGTTCTAAATGTCCCTCAAAATCACCAACGTCTAATTTGATTCCTACATCCTAACGAGGGGGGTTACATGGTTCAGGTTGTGTAGGCTCTAGTGGCCTAGGGTTAGGGTCGACTTCGATCACTGAGATAAGTGCTCAATTTAAGTGCATGATGACCTCTATAGTATTGACCGATGTGCGTAATCCGTTCACTACGTGCCTAAGACCTCCCACGGTGGTGGTGAGATTGTCGATCGCTTTCATTAAATTGCTCATACGCCGGGTTAGATCCCCTACGCTATTTTCCAGGTGATCAATTCGTTTTTCCATTTAAAATAAGTTAATTCTTAATTTTCTCAAAAAAGTAATTGATTTTAAAAGTACTAATAAGTTAATTTAAATTTTTATTATTATTATATTTTTTTTAAAAAATAAAATAAAGTGTTTTTAATTAAAAGGACATAAATGTTTTGTTATTTTTGAAAATACTTGGAGAGATTTAGAATTGAATTGTTTTTAAAACTTTTGAAAATTGAATCGTTTGATTCACAATAGGCGCGAATCGACCGTGTTCTGATACCAAACTAATGTAAACCAATTTAGGGTTGAAATAAAATAGTTTTTGTAAGCAAAAATATTATATTTTGATATAAAATAATTTTTTTAAAAGGGGCCAAGCATGCCTCGTCGAGCTTTCGCGCAAAATTGCTCTCAACCGTTTGAGCGTCACAAGATCGTTGATCGTTATTAGAAAATTATTCCGTAGCGCCTAACAGATTGAAACTGTTGCGAGATCCATACAACCACAAGCACAACCACAAACAACAATTTATGGGATACTGTATAATAAAAGTGTTTGAACGTTCGAGGCAAATTCTTAATTATTTAATCGAACACATAAATTTAAAACCAAGAATTAATTGGGCAAGGATTGAGTAGAGATACCACAAAAGTTTAGTCGTTCCCAAATTTCTAAGCAGAGGCGGAATTGTGTCTGTAACCGTTTGCTGGAAGAGGTAGTTGAGGTCGACAACAAACAACAAGATCGGGTGTAGACCGGAAGTAGAAACCAAGCTGCCGACCGGTGCTTATTGGATGCCGGAGAGAGGAGGTGCATCCACCGATTGAAGTAGGTTTCCGGCGTGGGAAAATGGAGGGTTCATAACGTCGGCAGTTTGAAATCGTGGGGGGGGGGGTGGTGCGCTGGTTGGTACGTCGTGGGGCGGGAGAGGCCGACAAAAACACTTAGGGCGGCAACGGAACTGGAGGAGGTCCCCAGGGCCGGCGACAGAAAAACTTGGGGCGGCGGCGGAACTAGAGGAGGTTCCCAGGGTTGGCGGCAGAAACAGGCGGAGGTCTTCCGAGGAGCGGCAGAAAACTTGTGCAGGTTGTTGACGATGGACAGATTTACAGATGGGAGCAGGTGATTGTAAGGGGGAGGGGTGGTACCGACAAGGCAGAAGAATTGACTTTTCAATTCTTCTGCTGTCCGTTCTCATTTCCTCATTTCCTCTATGCACACAGTAACATTAAATATGAGATATGAGTTATGGTTTTTTTTTCTCTTCAAATGAATATTAGTTACTCGCCCAGCCGAGCGAGCTCCTCTAAGAAGTCGCCAGGGGTTGGGCTATAAATAAGACCCCCCTCCCTTTAGATTTGCCTATAAATAAGACCCCAGGGGTACAAGGAATCTCGCAAAAGATCTCGAGCATCTCATTTCTTGGATTTCGAGCTGAGCCTTTGGATCCTTTCTTCAGGGATACAGGTCACGAGCTAGCGACTATCCATCTTAGTCGCCGCCTTGGCTTAGTTGCCAGCTAGAATCTATCTCGTACCCTGCTCGGCCATCTTTAGTTGTGGAAGGGAAGCTTCTTCTAAGCATCCGGGTACGTGGCGGGACCTCCCTGCCGCAGCGCCTGAGGTCCTTTTTGTTACCTGTCTGTTTTTGCGTCCTAGCCCGCTAGCCGTCGAGCCCGACAGCTGAACCGGTAATCTTAGACTGCCTTGATCCGATTTTTGGAGTAGGGATTTTCCCGACTTCAACACTCTGGTGCGGTGAGCGTGGATCACGGCCGAGAAAAGTTTTGCGAGTAGGCGGGATGTTGAATGGAGGCGAGAATGAGTAGATAGTCGGCAACTCGGCAGGATTCAACAACTCTGTGAGAGGAAGCGACTTTGTGACAGTGGCGGTGTTTGAAGAGTTTGCGAGGAGGATCAAGAGGAGCATTGTAGCGGGGTTTCCTCATCTCCCCGATGTCACGACGACCTCGCCTCGTCGCGTGACACCGTCGGAGGAAGAAGCGCCACCCAGACGACCAGGGAAGGAGCGAGCTAGAGAGGGGGAAGAGCGACCAATGCAGTCGCGACACCATTCGGCGAGCAGCCTGGGGATTAGGTTCCGAGATGCGGAACAGCCGACGAGATGTCGCGATACTCGCCAGGGTAGCGAGTATGACGAGGATACTCGCGAATATGAAACTCGTTTTTGCTAAGGAGGGAGGAGCCCCTTCTGTAACGAGAACTTAGCGGCCCCAGTTCCTGATGGCTTCAGAGAGCCCGTCCTGAACTACTACTCTGGCAGAGATGACCCGGTCAGACATCTCCAATGGTTCGAAGACGTGGTGTCGATCCATAACATGACTGATGCTTTCAAGTGCAGGTTCTTCTCCATCACCTTCAAGGGGAATGCGAGTGACTGGTTTCACCAGTTTCTTGAAGGTTCCATCTATTCCTTCGAGGACCTGCGTCGGGGCCTGATGACAAGGTTCGCGACATCCAAGAAGAGGAAGGCGGCAACCGCTCTCTTCAAGATCGTGCAAGGGCTGCACGAGAGTCTCGACCACTACATCGACCGTTTCCAGGAAGAGGGTTTGGGAGTCGAGGAAGTGGATGGCTTCACCTTGATGCTGGATCTGAAGTTCGGCCTGAAGCAGAGCCTCTTCAGCCTGGAGATTGGGTCCAAGCCCCCGAGATCTTTCGAGGAGATGATCTAGAGGGCAAACACGTTCGTGTAGGGAGAGGAGAAAAATCCAGACTTCTTGGCAAGACTAGATGGGGAAGGCCTGAGAAGCAGGGAAAGAGGAGGACCTTCGGAGGTGAGGGCCGGAGTAGTGTCAGAGAGGCCGGGAGAGCGAAGAAGAGAGGAGCCGAGGAGAAGGGAAGAGCCCATGAGGGCGGAGGAGTAGAGGAGGCAGGAGAGGCCTCACATGCAAGAAGAGAGGCGGCTCTGGGGAGAAGAGAGGAAGCACGACGATTGCAATATCCCGTGAATCGGCCCCTGTGGAGGCCACCAGGAAGCCCCCAGTTCCAAAATCAGGAGACGAGGAATGATCACCAACAGGGGAGGAGGCAAGGAAGAGTTCGGGAAGAGGCCATGACCATTACCCGACAAGGGAATAGGCGTCGCAAGAAGGTTCAGCCAGTGAGGAACCAAGCGGCAGAGATTCGCCTTTACTGCGATTTGCATCGAGTAGAGGGGCACAATACTATGGCCTGCCCAAACTTTTGGGAGGCGAGGTGGAAGTTGGAAGCCGGAGCGGCATAAAGGGAGCAGCCTAGGCAGGAGGTCACAACAGGACCAGAAGCGTTCCAAGCTCCGAGGAGGAGGCAGAACGAGGACCGGGTCGACTTGAGAGGTCGCGTGGAAGTGGTCCACGACCCAGGAGGTGGGCAGGTAGGAATAATCAACGAAGGAGCCGGGCTTGGAGCTTCCCGCAAGGGGAGTCTCCATCAGATTTACCGTAAGAGCGTCGCTTCGACCTCTCAAGCGCCGCCGCCGTTGGAGGAGATCACTTTCTCTGAGAACATGTTGGGAAATGAGAACCCCTTTCATGACGCCCTCGTCATCCAAGACGCCATTGAGGACTTCACAGTTGACCGAATCCTGGCAGACAATGGGAGTTCAGTGAACGTCATTTTCAAAAGGACCTTCGTCGGGCTGCAGGTGGAAGCATCCCGGATCTAGCTGCGGACGAACCTCTCTTTGACTTCTCTGGAGAGAAGAAAGATGTGGAGAGAGGAGCGGATCTTCTGGTAACCCTTGGTGGTACTTCAATCCGATGCAGGTTCGTCATCGTCGACGCACCAAGCTGCTATCACGCCATCTTCGGGCGACCCCTCATCAACTACTTCAAGTTGGTTCCGTCATCGTACCATCAATTCCTGAAATACTACCTGGGAGATGTCCAAGTGTGGGTCAGAGGCGATCCGAAGGCTGCCAGGGAGTGTTATCTGAACGCCGTCAGCACCATTAGCTGAATGAAGGATGCAGAGAGGCTGGAGAAGGTTCTGGAGAAGGAAGAAGGGCTGAGAGCTGCTGAGAAGCTGGAAGAGTTGGAGGTGATCATTAGGGAGGAGAGCCAGGGCTGTTGAAGATTAGAGGGTCCCTAACGCTAGAAGGGAAGATGGAGATGACCGCATGTCTGCAAGAGAATGTGAACATTTTCGCTTGGAGTGCCGCGAAGATGTCAGGAATCGATGCAGAGGTTGCCTGCCATTGCCTCAACCTGGACCCCAAAGTTGCCCCCGTCCGTCAGAAGCAGAGGAAAAGCACCGCCATTTTGGCTGAACCGATCCGGGAGGAAGTGAAGAAGCTACTGGAGGCAGGTTTTGTTTCGGAGATCCAGTATGCAGGCTGAGTCTCTAATGTTATAATGGTTAAAAAAGCCGGAGGGGGCTAGAGACTATGTATACACTTTTCGATGTTGAATAAAGCTTGCCTGAAGGATTGCTACCCCCTGCCTCAAATGGACGTGCTGGTTGATTCAGCCGTCGGGTTTCCTGTGATGAGTTTCCTTGATGCTTTTTCAGGGTATCACCAGATCCGGATGCATCCCCCCGACTGCGGTGACGTCTCCTTCATCACTAGCGACGATTGCTACAACTACAAGATGATGCCCTTTGGGATTAAGAACGCAGGGGCGGCCGACCAAAACATGATGAATCAAGTCTTCAAAGAGCAAAAGGGGCGGAATCTAGAAGTGTATGTGGATGATCTCCTGGTCAAGAGCAGGAGCATCGTGGAACACTCTAAGGATCTGGTGGAGACCTTCATTACTCTGCGAAAGTATAAGATGCGGCTAAACCTGGTAAAGTGCGTCTTTGGAGCAGGAAGGGGAAAGTTCTTGGGCCACCTCCTCACTCCGAGGGGGGTGGAGCCTAACCCCGACAAAGTAAAGGCTATCCTGGAGATGACGTCCCCGAAAAATCCTACAGAAGTCCAAAGGCTGACCGGAAGGCTGGTAGGTCTTAGCTGCTTCCTTTCTAAGGCAGGAGAGAAGTGCTCCCCCTTTTTTAAAACTCTAAGAGGCAACCAGAAGTTTTTGTGGACCGTGTAGTGTGAGGAGACTTTTGGAATGCTCAAGCAGCAGCTAACTCAAGCTCTTCTGCTCTAAGGCCTACAGGAAGGCAAAGATCCCCTCCTCTATCTAGGAGTGGGAGCGGAGACAGTCGGCTCTGTGCTCGTCAGGGAAGAGGGGAAGAAGCAGCTCCCCATCTACTATGTGAGTAGAGTGCCGAGGCAAGCATAGACAAGGTATCCTATCCCGGAGAAGCTAGTTTTCGCCTTGATAGTTGCGGCTCAGAGGCTCCGTCCATATTTTTAGGCTCACTCCATCAAGATTGTCTCTGATCATCCACTGCGAAGTATCGTGGATGGAGTGGAGCATTTAGGAAGGATGTCGAAATGGGTAATAAAGCTCAGTGAGTTCGACATTTCCTATTCACCAAGAGTGGCGATTTAGGCCCAGACAATATCAGACTTTCTGGCCGACTTCTCGGCCGAGGCAGGAGGAGACGAAGGATTTTCCAGCCCAGTCTCGTGGAAGATGTTCGTGGACAAAACTTCAGACAATAATTCCATAGGAGCAGTGTTGAAACCGAGAAATCGATCTATGTGGAGTTCGGGGTCCCTAAAAAGGGGTGACCTCACACTTACTACACTCAGGCGAACGTCACGGACCAAAGGTTCAGGAAACTAGGAACAGACCCTCGGCTCTACCGTGGAGGTCCCACCTCACATCCGGAAGACCTTGGTGATCTCCCCCTCCCTAGCCAATGCTGAGCTAGGTGCCTTGGAGGATGAAGAAAGAGGAATTCAAGTGGCCAAGAAGCAATCCTCTCTAAGGCACCCTCAAGGGTCTATTTATAGTTTTCTGGGAATGTCCTGCAAATAACCAATCTCCGCTGCCCCAAAAATTACTGAAATGCCCCCTGGTTGGTCTGCCAACAGCCAAATCCCGCTGTTCTAAGCAGATAATCGCAGTTCACCAGGGGCAGACCCTCAAGCCGGGCGAGAAGTACAAGCCGGGCGAGCTGCGGTCTGGGAGAGACGACGGCCTGGCGAGCTGCGGCCTGACGAGCTGCGGCCTGGGCGAGACGACGACCTGGCGAGCTACGGCCCGACGAGCTGCGGCCTGGGCGAAACGGAGGCCTGGCGAGCTGCGGCCTGACGAGCGACAACCATGGCGAGACGACGACCTGGCGAGCTGCGGCCTGACGAGCTGGCGGCCTGGCGAGCTGCGGCCTGGGCGAGACGGCGACCTGGGCGAGACGACGGCCTGGCGAGCTGCGGCCTGGCGAGCGGCGGCCTGGGCGACACGGCTGCCTGGCGAGCTGCGGCCTGGGAGAGACGCGGCCTGGGCGAGACGCGGCCTGGGCGACTCCTCAAAGAGGCCGGGGGGGTTGACAAATATTTCATCCCCCTACTAGTGTATTATGTAGGTTGAGCCTAAATTGACCACCAAGAGTGTCAAAGCTCTCAAAAAGCTTAAAAACGCGCAGCAAGTCTCACACCTTTTTTGAGGCCCTCTCTTCGCGAATACGAGGTTGTACACAATCCCTGCTCTTTTCGAGCGGGTTTCACGCTCGGAAAGAAACATCCAACCCAACGTATTCGCTGCGTAGCCTTCTTGGAGCCGAAAACACTTGGCCTCCCGGGGGGTCAATCTGTCATGCCAGCTAATGAGAGCCTGAGTGACGAAACAGCCTCGGGGTAGAAAACACTTGGCCTCCTCGAGGGGTCAACCTGTCATACCAGCTAATGGGAGCCTGGGTAACTAGACGGCCTCGGGGTAAAAAACACTTGCCTCCCCGAGGGGTCAACCTGTCATGCCAGCTAATGGGAGCCTGGGTGATGAGACAGTCTCGGGGTAGCAAACACTTGGCCTCCCCAAGGGGTCAACCTGTCAAGCCAACTAATGAGAGCCTGTGTGATGAGACGTCCTCAGGGTAGAAAACACTTGGCCTCCCCGAGGGGTCAACCTGTCATGCTAGCTAATGGGAGCCTGGGTGACGAGACGGCCTCGGGGTTGAAAACACGGCCTCCCCGAGGGGTCAACCTGTCATGCCAGCTAATGGGAGCCTTTGTGACGAGACGGCCTCGGGGTAGCAAACACTTGGCCTCCCCGAGGGGTCAACTTGTCAAGCCAGCTAATGGGAGCCTGGGTGACGAGACGGCCTCGGGGTAGAAAACACTTGGCCTCCCTGTTGTGGTCAACCTGTCATGTTAGCTAATGAGAGTCTGAGTGACGAGACGGCCTCGGGGTAGCAAACACTTAGCCTCCCCGAGGGGTCAACCTGTCATGCCAGCTAATGAGAGCCTGGGTGACGAGACGGCCTCGGGGTAAGGCCTACTCACCCCTCCGAGAGATCAACCAGCCCTGCCAGCTTGTGAGAACCTGGTCAGCGGAATCATTTCGGGGTAATACCTACTCACCCTTTCGAGAGATCAACCAGCCGTGCCAGCTAGTGGGTGCCTGGTCAGCGGAATCATTTCGGGGTAAAAAACACTTGGTCATCCTGTCATGCCAGCTAATGAGAGCCTGGGTGACGAGACGGCCTCGGGGTAAAAAACACTTGGCCTCACCGAGTGGTCAATCTGTCATGGCAGCTAATGGGAGCCTGGGTGACGAGACGACCTCGGCGTAAAAAACACTTGGCCTCCACGAGGGGTCAACCTGTCATGCCATCTAATGGGAGCCTGAGTGACGAGACTGCCTCGAGGTAAAAAAACACTTGGCCTCCCCGAGGGGTCAACCTGTCATACCAGCTAATGAGAGACTGAGTGACGAGACGGCCTCGGGGTAAAAAACACTTGGCCTCCCCGAGTGGTCAACCTGTCATGCCAGCTAATGGGAGCCTGAGTGACGAGACGACCTCGGGTTAAAAAACACTTGGCCTCCCCGAGTGGTCAACATGTCATGCCAGCTAATGGGAGCCTGGGTGACGAGACGGCCTCGGGGTAAAAAACACTTGGCTTCCCCGAGGGGTCAACCTGTCATGCAAGCTAATGGGAGCCTGGATGACACGACGACCTCGGGGTAAAAAACACTTGGCCTCCTCGAGGGGTCAACCTGTCATGCCAGCTAATGAGAGCCTCGGTGACGAGACAGCCTCGGGATAAAAAACACTTGGCCTCCCCGAGGGGTCAACCTGCCCTGCCAGTAAGTGGGAGTCTGGTCAGTGGAATCATCTCAGGGTAAGGCCTACTCACCCCTCCGAGAGATCAACCAGTACTGCCAGCTAGTGAGAGTCTGGTCAGTGGAATCATCTCGGGGTAAGGCCTACTCACCCCTCCGAGAGATCAACCTGCCCTGTCAGCTAGTGAGAGCCTGATCAGCAGAATCATCTCGGGGTAAGGTCTACTCACCCCTCAGAGAGATCAACCTGTCCTGCCAGCTAGTGGGAGCCTGGTCAGCGGAATCATCTCGGGGTAAGGTCTACTCACCCCTCCGAGAGATCAACCTACTCTGCCAGCTAGTGGGAGCCTGGTCAACGGAATCATCTCGGGATAAGGTCTACTCACTTCTCCGAGAGATCAACCTGCCATGTCAGCTAGTGAGAGCCTGGTCAGCGGAATCATCTCGGGGTAAGGTCTACTCACCAATCTGAGAGATCAACCTGCCCTGCCAGCTAGTGGGAGCTTGGTCAGCAGAATCATCTCGGGGTAAGGTCTACTCACTCCTCCGAGAGATCAACCTGCCCTGCCCGCTAGTGGGTGCCTGGTCAGCGTAATCATCTCGGGGTAAGGTCTACTCACTGCTCCGAGAGATCAACCTGCCCTGTAAGCTAGTGGGAGCCTGGTCAGCGAAATCATCTCGGGGTAAGGTCTACTCACCCCTCCGAGAGATCAACCTGTCCTGCCAGCTAGTAGGAGCCTGGTCAGCGGAATCATCTCGGGGTAAAGCCTACTCACCCCTCCGAGAGATCAACCTGCCTTGCCAGCTAGTGGGAGCCTGGTCAGCGGAATCATCTCGGGGTAAGGTCTTCTCATTTCTCCGAGAGATCAACCTGCCCTGCCAGCTAGTGGGAACCTCCCTGCCAGCTAGTGGGAGCCTGGTCAGCGGAATTATCTCGGGGTAAGGCATACTCACCCCTCCGAGAGATCAACCTGCCCTGCCAGCTAGTGGGAGCCTGGTCAGCGGAATCATCTCGGGGTAAGAGCTACTCACCACTCCGAGGGATCAACCTGCACTGCCAGCTAGTGGGAGCATGGTCAGCGGAATCATCTCGGGGTAAAGTCTACTCACTCCTCCGAGAGATCAACCTGCCCTGCCGGCTAGTTGGAGCTGGTTAGCGGAATCATCTCGGGGTAAGGTCTACTCACCCCTCCGAGAGATCAACCTGCCTTGCCAGCTAGTGGGAGCCTGGTCAGCGGAATCATCTCGGGGTAAGGCCTACTCACCCCTCCGAGAGATCAACCTGCCCTGCCAGCTAGTGGGAGCCTGGTCAGCGGAATCATCTCGGGGTAAGGTCTACTCACCCCTCCGAGAGATCAACCTGCCCTGCCAGCTAGTGGGAGCCTGGTCAGCGGAATCATCTCGGGGTAAGGTCTACTCACTATTCCGAGAGATCAGCGTGCCCTGCCAGCTAGTGGGAGCCTGGTCAGTGAAATCATCTCGGGGTAAGGTCTACTCACTCCTCCGAGAGATCAACCTGCCCTGCCAACTAGTGGGAGCCTGGTCAGCGGAATCATCTCGGGGTAAGGTCTTCTCACCCCTCCGAGAGATCAAGCTGCCCTGCCAGCTAGTGAGAGCCTGGTCAGCGGAATAATCTCGGGGTAAGGTCTACTCACCCCTCCGAGAGATCAACCTGACCGAGGGGTCAACCTGTCATGCCAGCTAATGAGAGCCTGGGTGACGAGACGGCCTCGGGGTAGCAAATACTTGGCCTCCCCGCGGGGTCAACCTGTCAAGCCAGCTAATGGGAGTCTGGGTGATGAGACGGCCTCGGGGTAGAAAACACTTGGCCTCCCCGAGGGGTTAACCTGTCATGCCAGCTAATGGGAGCCTGTGTGACGAGACGACCTCGGGGTTGAAAACACGGCCTCCCCGAGGGGTCATCCTGTCATGCTAGCTAATGAGAGCCTTTGTGACGAGACGGCCTCGGGGTAGCAAACACTTGGCCTCCCCGAGGGGTCAACCTGTCAAGCCATCTAATGGGAGCCTGGGTGACGAGACGACCTCGGGGTGGAAAACACTTGGCCTCCCTGTTGTGGTCAACTTGTCATGACAGCTAATGAGAGCCTGGGTGACGAGACGGCCTCGGGGTAGCAAACACTTGGCCTCCCCGAGTGGTCAACCTGTCATGCCAGCTAATGGGAGCCTGGGTGACGAGACGACCTCGGGGTAAAGCCTACTCATCCCTCCGAGAGATCAACCAGCCCTGCCAGCTAGTGGGAGCCTGGTCAGCAGAATCATCTCGGGGTAAGGCCTACTCACCCCTCCGAGAGATCGACCAGCACTGCCAGCTAGTGGGAGCCTGGTCAACGGAATCATCTCGGGGTAAAAAACACTTGGCCTCCCCGAGTGGTCAACCTGTCATGCCAGCTAATGGGAGCCTGGGTGACGAGACGACCTCGGGATAAAAAACACTTGGCCTCCCCGAGTGGTCAACCTGTCATGCTAGCTAATGGGAGCCTGTGTGACGAGACGACCTCGAGGTAAAAAACACTTGGCCTCCCCGAAGGGTCAACCTGTCATGCCAGCTAATGGGAGCCTGGGTGACGAGACGCCCTTGGGGTAAAAAACACTTGGCCTCCCCGAGGGGTCAACCTGTCATGCCAGCTAATGGGAGCTTGGGTGATGAGACGGCCTCGGGGTAAAAAACACTTGGCCTCCTCGAGTGGTCAACCTGTCATGCCAGGTAATGAGAGCCTGGGTGACGAGACGGCGAAATAAATTGTGGATTGAACGATCCATTAATGAGACTATTGAAACATGAAATGAGCGTCCCAAAGAATATTACTAGACAACATAATATTTCCACCAGAGAAAACGCATAGCACACAATAAATACTAAATACTGAGAAAAATATTAATTGGGGATTTTATTTTGTGGAGGCTTCTTCTATCACGGAGAAGTATGAAGAACTACCTCTCCAAGGATCAAAAATCTATTTCAATTGAGCGCCTTTGTGATTAAGATATATTCACTTCATTACAGAGTTCATATTTAGAATATTAGGGAGTCGCCAGATCTGGATGCATCTCCCGATCGGTGCGACGTTTTCTTCATCACAAACGGCAAGTGCTATTGCTACAAGTTGACGCCCTTCAGATTGGAAAATGCGGAGGCTACCTATCAACGGATGATAGATCGCATCTTCAAGGAGCAGAAAGGGCGGAACTTATAAATATATGTGGATGATCTCTTGATAAAGATCAAAAACATTTAGGAGCATATCGGTGATCTGGTGGAGACCTTCACAACACTTCAAAAATTCAAGATGAGGCTCAACCGGACAAAGTGTGTATTTAGAGTAGGAAAATGAAAGTTCTTGGGGGCATCTCCTTACTCCGGAGGGCTTCCCAGACAAGGTAAAAGCTATTTTCGAAATGATATCGCGCAAAAGTGCAAAGGAAGTCCAACGCCTAACTGGAAGGTTGGCCCGCCTCAATCGCTTCATGTCAAAGGCAGGAGAGAAGTGCTCCCTGTTCTTTAGAACTCTTTGCAACAATCAACAGTTCGAATGGATGGGGGATTGCAAGAAGGCGTTTGAAAAGTTGAAGCAACAGCTGATGCAAACCCCGTTGCTTTAAGGGTTGAAGTAAGGGGAAGATCTATTCCTCTATCTAGGGGTGGAAACAAAAGCAGTGAGTACGGTGCTGGTAAGGGAAGAAACCACTTCCAATCTACTATTTAAGTAGGGTTCTTCGGAAGACGGAAACACAATACCCCATCCTCTAGAAGTTAGCTTTCGCTTTGGTAATTTCGACACGAAAGCTCAGACCATATTTCCAAGCCTACTTCATCTGCGTGATGACGAATCTTGGATGAGGTGGAGCATTCAGGAAGGTTAGCAAAATGATTAGTGGAGATCAACGAGTTTGACATCCCCTTCTTGCCTCGGATGTCAATTAAAGCGCAGGCTGTGGAGGACTTCTTGACGGATATCCGAGGACTTTGCATTGCGTATCAGATTGTCTTCTTTCATATCAAAAAATAGATTGGACGTGTTCTTGCCAAATGGGTGCTTGATGCGTGCAAAAGAGTTTGTTATGTTAAGGTGCAAATAGAGTTTGTTGTGCTGCTGCCTCAGGAAGAAATTTCGTTGGTGTGAGCATTGTGCTAGTTGCTAGCCCGTAAGGGACAAGGATCGAACATGTACTTGAAATCTTTTTTCCCATCATGAACAATCAAGCAGAGTATGAGACGATAGTCGTAGGATTGCACTTCACCAGGGAGATATGAGTCCAAGATTTTATGACGTTCACAGACTCGATGGTGGTTGCATCTCAAATCCGAGGAGAGTTTGAGGTGTGGGATGCCATTCTCCAGTGGTACCTGATGATGGTAAAGGGGCTGATAGGACCGTTCCGGTCCTTGTTCGTTCAACATGTGCCTAGAGAAGGAACTCCACGGCCGATCGATTGGCCAAGTATGGTCAAAATGCTGGAGGCACGATGATCGAGTTATTGCAACCATTAATTGAAGGAGAAATGATGGAGATAGAGCAACATCACCAACATGCGTCTTGGTTGGCCCCCTTTGTGACATTTCTTGCTGTCGGCTGATACTCAACGGAGGTAGAGGATAAGCGAAAGTTCCAATGTGAGGTGGCCTACTACTTGCTCCACGACGGGGAGTTGTATCGAAAGACCATCTCGTGTCCTTTGGCCAGATGGGTCTCAAAGGCCGAGATTTCACGAGTGCTCAAAGAAATCCATTCGGGGGAGTGTGGAAGTCACTCTGGGACTTGCACTTTGGAGCAAAGAATCTTGTGGCAGGGATACTTTTGGGCAACCATCAGAAAGGATGCCGAGTCATTTTCGAAGAAATGCTGAAAGTGCCAGCTTTTCACCCCACTTCAGCTGCAACCGACCCACTAGTTTCACTCGATCACGACCCTTTGGCATTTTGCCATTTGGGGAATGAATTTGATTTGTCCGTTTCCCCAGACAAGTGGGTAGAGGAAATTCATTCTAGTAATGATAGACTATTTCTCAAAGTGGGTCGAAGACAAAACACTAGCTAAGATCACATATCAAATAGTGAAGAGTTTTATTTAAGGAGAGATCGCCTGCAGTTTTGGGATACCCTTGCCAATTGTCACGGATAATGATCCACATTTTGATAGTCTCGAACTCACCGACTTTTGCAACCAATTGGGGACGGACCTTCGATTTGCCTCCGTGCATCACCTCGAAGCAACAGAGAAGTGGAAGTTGCGAACAAATTGATTTTAAATCTCCTGAAGAAGAAAGTAGAAAACCTAAAAGGAAACTTGGCGGAGCAGCTACGCTCAGTCTTATGGGCTTTAAAAACTACTCCCAACTTAGCCACCGAGGAGACACCTTTCAAGCCATCTCATGTTTCCGAGGCCCTCATCTTGGTGGCGTTCGAGGTAAGAAGCCCCATGGTAGTAGCAACAGAAGAGGGAGCCAGAATGACGTCTTGAAAATGAGGATGCCCAACCTCTCTCCCTTGATTATATAAAAGAACTTTGAGATCTTGTGTTAATTAGGCATGAAGAGATCAAAAGAAGGATAACAAAACACTTCAACAAGCACGCCCGAATCAAGTAATTTCAGGCAGGGGACCTCGCCCTTAAAAAAGTTGATGTGGCAGGAAGGTCTGCCGCCATCAGGAAGCTGAATCCAAATTGGGAAGGGCCTTTGATCATGCAGGAGGCACTAAAGACCGAAGGTTACCACCTGCAGAACTCCGGTGAAGAGCTTCTTAGAAATACTTGGAGCGAGGATGATCTGAAAAGATTATATCCATAACGGAGGGCAGGTTGCACCTTTTTGTATATGCATATGAATAAATTTGTTCTCTTCGTCAAGAAAGATTGTGATCACACAATTCTTATGAAAATGCTTCGAGATTGCACTCATTTGCACAAAAATTTATCCCTATAATGGGTTGGAGGGGGGGGGGGGTGAACCTCCGGCTAGACTCTCAAAAAATCCATGACGGATGATGAGACAATGTCTCGGGATAATAACACTTCTTCTTAAGCCCAAGCCACTGTACTGATGACCGAGATCAACTCCTACCTTGCAGTTGGCCGACAATTCCTCGAGTGCACTTCTCACCAGTCTGGGACATTTTTAGGAACAAGTCCGAAGGCGTCCCCAATCCGATGAAAGGAAGATTAATTCCTCTCGATAGGTTGTCAAATATTCGAAAGCTCGACATATTCTCACACGTACCTAAGAATTAATCACTCATCGGTTTTGAGAATTGATGTTATTAATTATGTTTTGATGGTTGAGAACTGGGCTTGAAACCCGCAGGAGGGGAACCGATGATCCTACGGTGACACCTTCCGGATGAAAGCCACGTAAAGGGCCAGGGTTCTAGGCCTCGTGTTCAGAGCTTCCTAATAAGACTATATCTCTACAAGGTAGGCCGAGTTCGTCTCCCCAAGAGCCATCCTTTCCCTTGATATTTAAGTCATGACAAGGACTAGGGTGCTAGGCCTCCTGTTCAAAGCATCCTAATAAGACCAAACCTCTACAAGGTAGACCAAGATCAACTCCCCAGTTGTATGTGGGCCTAGTAGACCCCACGAGAGCCATGCCCTCCCCTGACATTCTTCAGTCATGGCATGGGCCAGGATGCTAGGCCTCGTATAAAATGAATACCAAATCTGACTCCTTACCTTTAGGTCATGGATAGGTCATTCTTGAAGTTGTAAATTAAATAATTTTATGATGCTAAATATTTAAAATTCAGTAAGAATAGCTATGATGTTATGATTTATCACATGCCATAAAATGAATACCAAATCTGACTGCATGCCTTAAGTCATGGATAAGTTTGAAGTTGTTAATTAAATAATTTTATGATGGTAAATATCATAAATTTGGTGTTATGATGTCATGATTTATCTCATGCATTAGTTTATCCTGATTTGAATTTTTTTATGAAGTGTAGGATACATAAAGGCATGTGATTGTGATATGCATATTTCTCGTTTTTTCCTTTCATTTCAGCTTATGCAACTTATCGACAGTGGACAAGGTGTTAATATAAAGGGAATTTCTGACAAATCATTTGTTGGGCTTTTAAAAAAACTTTTCTTTTCCTTGAATCTCAAAGAAAATGGAAAAGGAGTTTTCTCACTTCCTTATATGACAATGTCTACATTAGAGCTCATTGGCTCTATATTATTGTCACATTTGAAGTCTAGACAAGACCATTCTGCAGTTTCTGAACCAGAGAGGCAACAAAATATACCTTGTGGCTCAGAATCAACGGAGAATAGGCATACTTATGATCCAAAGTTGGCCGAACAACAAGAAAATGTCGAGTATCTGGTTCCTCCTAAAAGAAGGTGAGCTCCCATCATTTATCGTTCTTATACTATTTGTGTATTTTGTTTATTTTTAAGTTGTCTCTAGTGTATTGTGGTGGTTTCAAGTTCGAGACATGGAAATAGCCTCTTTGCTAATGCATAGCTACCACTACATATATCCAACCGTCCATAAATATTAGATTAATGGGTAGTCCATGCATTGTCTTCGCCATTTTATTTATAATTTTGTTAACTGAATTCTTCCATGATAATGTTTTTAATTTATTCTGTTGACTTATTGCTTCGTGTTGTGCACATTTTATCCCACGCACTCTTTCTTCTATTTTGTAAGCTTTTTAATGAATGATCATATCCGCTTCTTTTCCTTCCTTTTTATGTTGAATTTCCGAAGGAATATTTTTTGGATGACTTTGATATTTTTTATTGTTTTCATAGAATTGTCTTGCATTTTTGTGTACGCATTCAGGTTAATAACATGGTTACTTTGATAGATTTTCAAGATAATGCGTGCATCCCTATTGGGGATAAAGGAGGTGAAAGTGGAAGTCAAATATTGAATGTAATAACTTCCTTTAAAAAAGTTTCTAATGGTTTCAATCAGATCAATTTTAAAAATATGCTAATAAGCATGATAGAAGCTTCCATTCATCCCATCAGGGCCAGCAACACTTCTCTTAGATATAGAGAAAATTGATTCCTTTATTTTCATCTCAGAGGAGCATTTAGTAACTTCTCATTTTGATCCATGCTAACCAGATTAGGAATTTTTGGAGTAAAATCACTATGGATAACTGTTGAATCAGCCTTCAAAGTTTTTGAAAGAATTGAATAGCAACAATCTTGGTAGCTTTAGTGTCGGCGATTTCATGATTGTCCTCACAAGATTTATGTCATCCCTATTTACATAGAAACATGAAAAAATTAGTACTTCTGTGCCCGTCTGTTATGTGTTTATGCCTGGATTTCTGCTTCCAAAAAATTTCCTTTTGAAGGGGAGCAAGGTCAAAGTCCTCTCTAAGTTGCTGCAGTTTGTTTTTTGCTATCCGAATGTAGTTTCATCATTTTTTCAGCTTCAGCAATCTAAATTTCAGCAATACTGTCCTTTCTGAAGATGTTCCCAAATTTATCTTTGTTCTATTTTGAAAAACCTTTTTGATGGTTTAAAGTCCCAACTTGAAGGTTAAGAGAGGATTGCACTTTTCCATTTTAGATAACCAATTAGAACTGGTGAACCCGGTGAATGGGGATGCAATAAGCCACATGTTTTGTAATCTGAAAGTCCTCTTAGAGGTTCTAGAAGGTAAGAGTCGAATTAAAATAGGGTTATAGTCAGAGTGTATTCTATCCAGATGAGGGACCATGACCTCTTGCAAAGTGGAGGACCACTCAATGTTAAAACCAAATTTGTCCTGCCTTTCTTTGATATCCTTCCTCCCATGCTGTGATACTGATTGGAAAATTAAGAATTGCACTATAATTGAAAGCTAGATACAACCTCATGTGGTATGCTAGCATCAATTTCTTGATGGGAATTCCCACTCCAAATGAGAATTTATAAAGGACTTGATGAGATGCCCTAAGGCTCAACTACTCTCCCTTATATATGGGAGAACACTAGTGACGAAAACTACCAAAATTTCCATTAAAGGTAAACTTACAGAAGGGCACAAATATTAATTAAAAGACAATATTAATGGACGATAACGAGAAAACAGCTCAGAGTCTTCAATAGTTGTGATGAGGGTCGTCCGTTGTGCCTTTTTGTATAAATACTCTTCCTAATATTGTCTTCGTTGAGCTTAAGAGCTTCAGAGTCCGAGGGTGATGTCTTATTCTTCGATGATGAGTAGCAGGTACAATTCTTTATTTGGGCATTGGTCAACAGGGGGAGTAAAGTTGCTTGCGGAGGAATCATAGGCCTTCACTGCGAAGGTCGAGGTAATCTTCGTGTGATTAGACGTTGGGGATTCAGTTTGGGTGAGGGTGGTGTGAGAGGGGGCAACAACTATACCAATGGCAGTGGGAAATGCATAAGGAGTATTTGTATTGCAGTTATGGGTCTTCGTAGTGGGGAGGGGTGGTTCAGAAAACTCTTCTTCAAGAAAATGAGCACTTCATGGATCGAGGGAGAGTGTGGGGATTGCGGACGCAAAGACATGCTTTGATGCGGGGTTGTAGCCCAGTGAAGATGTAGCCCAAATAATGTGTTACAGGTCCACCGTTAGTTATCTTATTATATTATTATGATTGTATCGAGTCTTTATTATGTTGTATTAAGTTTGTATTAGGAGTCAAGTCTTTATTAAGTCGTATTGAGTCGAATCTTATTATATTAATATTTATGTTTTTTATGCGTCTTGATGTAATTATGATTTTGCCACCCGGGGGTCCTATAAATAATCCCTTAGTGTCATGTAGCAAGGAATCAATGAATGAATGAGAACTTTCGTCAAGTTTCCCTTCTTGGGCTTCCTCTCTTCCCCTCCTAAAGCTCTTCTCTCCTTTTTCCACCCTTTAGGGTTTCATCTTCTCTCATCTCCTCCGCCATTTCTAGAGTTAAAACCCCTTGTATCCTCCACCCTGCTGCTCTCCGACAATCCATGAAAGTAGGACCATAACAACTTGGTATCCGAGGATTCCTTCCTCCTCCTGCTCCTCTTCTTCCACTGCAACTCACGACATACAACCACGATTATATCAACCGCACCACTCTGCTCCCCGCACACCGCTTCTTCCTCGTCGCACCAAGCATATCCCGATTGCGCCTCTGTTTGCCGATGCTGCAACCCCTGGTTCCTCTGTCGTCGACGAGATTCCCGCTTCCATCTGCATCGCCCCGCTCCCGTCCGATTCTTTTCTATTGTACGCTTCTTCTTGACGCTGCACGCTTTTGAATGCATTTTCGTCGACCCCAGCGAACCGCAATGCCTCGCCTTCACCGCCATCTTGTGGACTCATTCTTCACGCACAGAGAAGCTCCGCTGAAGTCTTCCTCAGCCTCGTCATTCCCTTCCACACCTGCGCGCTCATCCTCTACCATCGTCTCCTTCCGCCAGAGCTTGCCTGCACGCACGCTACCTCTCTCGTCCCGCCTACTGCTCTGTCCAATCGAGCCCACGCTGCCTGCCGCTCTTCCGTTTGAGCGCCTCCCCCGCTTTTCCTCAAGCCCTTCACATGTTTTCTTTTTTATTTTATTTTTTCTCAAGCCGCCTAGCTTATCTATCTAAAGTCCCCGTCAAGCCACCTGTAGGAAAAACACATAAAATAATTAACTATAAATAAATCACTTATTTATAATTAATTAATTAATTAATATTTTCATCATGTCGCCCAACACCACCGACCGTATTGAGCTGCTTGTCCTGCTCGCCAAGCTGGACCTCCGTATCGCTCAATGGGAGGCTCGTACCGACCACTTGGACGCTCAATTCGACCTCAGCATGTCTCACGCCTCGTTTGTTGTTTTTATATCGCCACAACACCAGAGCCAGAGTCGTCACCGCCCATAGCGGTGCTGACACAACGTCTCGTCAAATAGTCGTCACCGCAACCACAACTGGTGCTGCACCCGACAGTCCTTTCCGCTCCATTCACCACGATGGTTTCCCCGACCACCCTGCCACCAACTCTCCTAATGCAGTCGCCGCCACCACCGACTGCAGACGCACCTACGCCCTCCCCTGTGGCCATCATTTTGCCATCTGACGCCTTTACCTCGTTCGACCCCTGCTATGTTGGCCGCTTCGTTCCCTCTCCTTCGGATGCCCACGCTATCGACATTCTCGCCGCTTCTGCTCTGGCCCCCTGTTCGGCTGACCACATCACCTTCCTCGGCCACCTTACCTCCGCCTCTACCGCTAGAACTCCCTCCAACTACCTCGCCTCCGAATCTACCGCCAGAGCTCCCTCTAGCCACATGGCCATACCTCTTCACCGCCGCTCCGCTAGATCCATTCCTGCAGCCGGCTCTTGCCCTCAAGCCACTAACCCTTGTTCATTCAGCCGTCTTGTTGATGTTGCCCACCACCGTGCCGCCAGTACCTCTGAACCCAGTCCTTCCGCCGCCGCTTGCCGCCACCACCGCCGCCGCGACACGGTATTTGGCGCTATTCCGACGTGAGATCAAGATGCCAGAGTCTCTGACCCTCCACATGGAGTTTGAACTTGAGGGCAAGCTCGATGTATAAGATAGATTGTGTGTTGCGGGTCCACCGTCAGTTATCTTATTATATTATTATGATTGTGTCAATTCTTTATTATGTTTTATTAAGTTTGTATTAGGAGTCAAGTATTTATTAAGACATATTGAGCATAGTCTTATTTTATTAGTATTTACAATTTTTATGTTTTTTGATGTAATTACGGGTATGCCACCTAGGGGTCATATAAATAAGCCCTTGGTGTCATGTTGCAAGGAATCAATCAAAGAATGACTTTCTTCAAGTCTCCCTTCATGGGCTTCCTCTCTTAAAGCTCTTCTCTCCTTCCCCCATCCTCTAGGGTTTCATCTTCTCTCATCTCCTCTGCCATTTGTAGGGTTAACTCCCCTTGTATCCTCCACCCGACTGCTCTCAGACAATCCATGAACGTAGGGCCATAACATAATGTTCTGCTGAGAGGCCCAAAAAGCCTGCTTGGGTATGCCCTGTAAAAAGTTAAGGCATGTTTCAGGCCCGTGTCAGGTCTTGTGGGCCTTAATAGACATCCCATTTTTTGCAGGGACTGGCTTGATGCCCGCCCGGACCCAGCCACCCAGGTTTTGGTCATGACAGATCATTAGGCTTGCCTGGTGCTTGTCCAGGCCCATGTATAACAAAGGGTTAGGTTGTTTGAGCGCTTGCCCAGCTTCAAAGTTGGGCATGGACTACTGGGCGGTGTACTTCCAACAAAAATTGCATGGTGGCGCCCAACAAAAAAAGAATGGCGTCGCCCAATAGAAAGTGCTTGGCGGCGCCGAACAAATGCCTCTAGCAATACCCAAGCCAGGTCTTGCCCAACCAAGGCCAGGAATGCTTAGGCAGGACCCCTTCAAGTGGGGGACCGGGCCCCGAGCTTGGATCTTAAAAGGACTAGGCCAGGCAAACCTGAGTCTTGCCCAGGCCCGCAAAAGTTTATCTGTACTCTTAGTGAACGTAGAAATCTCAATGACGTCATTGATGTAGAAATGATTGACTATATTTGGTGAACTGTCCAAGTTGCGCAAAAACCTTACTAGCTTGACGACTATCATCTTGATGAACACGCTTTTCCTTGACTGGTGCTTATGTTAAGATCATGTAGGCTTGGCTGGTCCAACAAAGCTAATTTAGAGTGGAGCTCTCCATGTATATGGTGGAAAGAACCTTCTGAATCTTTGGGGTTCCCGGTAGTTCAAAAATTGTTTGGTGCGAGCAATACACCCGAGGAGATCGATCCTATCAATTATATGAATGCTAATGCGATCATAGTTCAGGGTTGCGTGTTGATGGTGGTGTTGGGTTAGATATCCTTCTCGACAGAATGGATGGATGGGCGTATGTTGACGATTGTAGTATCTGGAGTAAATGACATCGTCAATAGTGGAGGTGGGGGGCCAGTGATGAGGTTGTGGATTTCTTTCCCTGCTGTTTGGAGGTAAGATAAAATCATCTCGACTTTGCCCATGCGGTTGGAGAGAGAAGTGATCGTGAGGGTAAAGAGAGGAGACCGTGGAGGCCATTTCTTCTTTGCGAGCCGAAACCGCGACTGCTTAGGCGGGGTGTGCTCGGGAGGAGAGTGCTACCAAAATTTCATAGACAAGACGAAGGAAGAGGATATTAATTCTTGCCTCCAATGAGGCTTACAAGTCCTAACACTTGGGCTTACTTAAAACTACGACATAACGATAATGAACAATAACACTAGTTGAAAGATGACGATAAAAACCCCAAAGATAATAACCGGGCACCACGTCCATAACACACAAATGGTTTAATACATGATTTGTAGTTTTGCCAAATAGTGTTCAATGAGAGTATCAATGTATTCACAACCATTATCACTGCATATTCACGACCATTTCATTTTATGAAATTTTGAAATATTGAAAAAACCTCATTCTTATTGTGCATCTAGTGAACCCAAGAAATGTGGAGAAAACAATCTATGAAGGTGACAAACTAATGATTACCAAAAATAGAAGCAATATGGCAAGGCTCCAACACACTAGTATGAATAACATTAATTGGAGTAGTACTTAATAAAGAAGTATGCTTACCTAAGTTATCAAAGGCGCAAGGCGCACCGAGGCGCAAAGGGCCCCTGGAGCCTAGGCGCAGGCGCGCGCCTGAGGCACGTGAGGCGCAAGATTGGGAGAAAAAGGAAATTGAGCGAATTGGGCGCCCAATTCGCTGAAATTGAGCGAACTGGGCGCCCAATTCGCTGAAATTGAGCGAAATCGCGGAATTTCAGCGAATTGGGCGCCCAATTTGCGGAATTTCAGCGAATTGGGCACCCAATTCGCTCAATTTCAGCGAATTGGGCGCCTAAGTGCGCCTAGGGGCTGCCTCAGGTGCGTCTAAGATCATGTTTTTGCCCATATAAATTTTTTTTAAAAAAATACCTTGAAAGGCCCGGGCGCGCCTTTGGCGCGCCTGAGAGCCTGTAAGGCGCGCGCCTAGGGGCGCCTGAGGTGCGCCTTGACAACTATGATGCTTACATGAAACACATCCATGAATAGCTACTTCAAATACATCACATGCGAAGTTCTTCAAAACTTAGAAAGGAAAACTAGGAAGTAAATTTTCATATTGGTATTATATGGATGACTTAAGTGGTGATTTCAGGAGGTCAATTACGGAGACTGAGAAACTTGCAAAGCCTGGGTCGAAGTGGTATCAACAAGTACATACAATTCATCCTGCATCCTATTAGAGCAAATCACCTTCCTCGTCAGTAGGTCTTGAAAGATAATGAGAAGGAAAAAAGTTCCTGACATTTTGTAGTGTTTGTTAAATGATTAGCACGATAAATTGCGGGTACAACTTGGAACATGAAGAATAAAATAAGAGAAGAACAATGAATGAATCCATTTCTTGCAATGGAGGAAAGAGATCCATCAATAATACTTACTTTTTCCCTACCAGATAATGGTGAGTAGGAGACAAAACTCAATGAGGAACTAGTCATATGTTCTTTGACACCAGAATCAACAATCTAGAAGGTAGGTGGATGGGTAGTGACATAATGAGCATTTGGAGTACCTGTATAAGCAAAAACTGACGATGGTGCAGAAGTGAACTCAATAGGAAGTCCATGCATCAATATTCGTAAGGCCTACATCTCCTCGGCAGAGAAAGAAATTGGCAAAGTGAGAGAATTAGCAGCAAGACTACCAGGTGCACTATCCTCTGAACTCTTTGTTAGATCAACTGCATCAAATAGAGATGGAGCTGGCCTCCCCTGAAATCTACCACAACCTCTACCTCCTCGTGGTGTGGATCCCCACCTAGGTTATGGAAACACATGAAGCTTGTAATATGCGTCTCTATTATGTTGTCCCTTTCCATAGTGGTCACATACTAGATGATCTTTGTATGTACTATGTAGATCTTGGCCTGATGTCACTAGGTGAACTACCTCTTGAATTCTGATGCGTAGTAATCATTGCAAAATATTTAGGGGAAACATCCAAAATCCAAGACTGCCTACTATCATACTCATATTACAATGCTATAGGCCTTGGTTAAAAGGGATATGTCTCTATCCATGATACCAACTCGAGAGGAATCCGACGAGAGGAGGGCCGGCGAGGGAAGAGGGAGAAGAAGGGGACTAGGGTTTGAGAGGAAACAAGCGAACAACCCTTTTCATAACACATCCAAGATAAAAATAATACAAGGTCCACATGCCCTCTTATAGTGGCGAGGAGTAGATACAAAAAGGAAATAACAAAAATAATAGAAATTACTAAAAAGTGCATCAACCAAGCATATCAACATATTTAATATTAAATATCCTCCGCGCCGACCCCGCCTAGGTCTTCCTCGCCATTCCAAGCCGCTCTCGACGCGCCAGGTTCATCTTCATCAGTTCGCTCCACGCCCGCCACAAATATCCGTAACAATGCCGCTGTCTGGAAAATGTGCCTTGTCCCCAAGACAGTGGTCGGAGTGGTGGCGGCATAAGTGATCCTGGGTCAACCCCGTGGCTTCGGAATCCTGATAGTAAGACCCAACAACAAGGACCTCCTACACGCCAGAGTTCCCCTGATGGTGGTAGCGGAAACCAAGTAGCTTGACTGTGTGGTTCGGCGCCAACTGGCGTCTTTCTTCCGGACCAGAGAAGGCTGGATTGGTGGCAGTCCCGCCGGAGGCTGAATGGCGTTGAAGAGCGTAGTAGAAAGCTCATTGTTACGCCCCGGATGGCGTACAACTATTTGGGCGTCAATATGCGCGCAGGCGGAAAGAGGAGACAATTAACAACGGAACCAACCGGTTCAGCCCCCTCCCACTGAAGGCCGGCGGATTGGGGCTGAAGCACCCGGTTCGGCCCCATGTGTGTGTGTGTTGGGGGGGGGGCTGCCCCCTCTTGGCCCCGGGTATAAATATTCCCGGGCTGGTTCTCTTGGTTCATTATGCAAGTACAAGGTATTCTTCTCCTCCCTCATTCAAACCCTAATTCTATCTCTTCTTCCTCTAGGTTCTACCTTCCTCCTTTTAGATCTCTACTTTCTCCTTAACATTTGGTATCAGAGGATCACTCCTCCACCATGGTTACCGCACGCAGGCAAGAGGAAATCTACCGATTGGAAACCCTAGAAGAAAACTACGTTGAATTGACGGATTCGGTGGCCGCCATCGAGGAAAACAAGAGGACTTCTACGCAACAATTGGAAGAACGGTTCGACGCTCGGATGGACGAAATCAAGGCATTGCTAGCGCAAACTCTAAAGGTGAAGGCCACAGCGAGCGAAGAAACGGGTGGATCCCCGCCATCGTGACCGGAGACGGCAGGATCTCACCCGGCGGGACCAGCGGGAGCGGAGGCAGCAGCCGCAACGTGCCAGGGCCGCGACTGGCAGGACGCGATCGACGTCCGGTTCCGCCCGAACCCGAGCGGCGCGGGTACGTCCCTGGGCGGAACCGGAGAACCCTACGCGGGTCGCACCCCATGACGGCGTGGCAGAGCGGAGCCGGGCGGGATCGGCCGACCCCAGGGCAACCCGGAATTCCAGGGGGAACGAGGGGGCTTCTCCCTCACCCAAGGGGCTTTGGACCACAAGGAGGCTTCAGGGCAGGTGTTCCGTGGGGTGGCCTACATGCTTCGTTGGGGGGAATGCATCAACACGGGCATCCCGACGATTACCTCGATCCAAGAGAGCCAAGGAGGCCAACGGGCTATGGGCATTAGCAGGCGTGGCACAGACAAGCCGCTCCCCGGGCATACATTCCCCCAAAATTAACCTGTATAAATTTTCCTAAATTCAACGAGGGGGACACGTTGGAGTGGGTACAGAAAGCAGAGCTCTTCTTCAGTTTTCAGGATGTTCCGGAGGGACAGTGGGTACAAATCACGTCATTCCACCGGGAAGACGACGCCTTTCTTTGGACGCAGTGGTTTTTGCGGGGCCGGGACTATGTGTCGTGGACATAATTTGTGGAAGGCTTTGCAGCCCGGTTCGGGCCCTTGGAGTATGAGGATTTCGAGGATCTCCTCCAGAAGTTGCAGCAGAAAGGGACGGTGATGGAGTATCAGACTGAATTTGAAAAGTTGGCGAACAGGGTGCATTGGGAAGAGAGGACGCTGCTCAGCTGTTTTGTCTCTGGACTCAAGGAGCACCTCCGTGATGAAGTGCAAGCACACATGCCATGCAACCTAAATCATGCCATCACCTTGGCTCACATTCAGGAGGAACACTTCAACAGGCAGCGTACCCGTACCACCGCAAGGACGACAACGACTCCAACAGGCGTAAGAAGGGAAGCCTCGATGGGTAGCAAACCGACAGTGACCCGACTATCATGGGCCGAACTGCAGGCCATAAAAGAGAAATTCTTATGCTTCAACTGCGACGACAAATTTACACCGGGACACAAATGCCAGAAGATACAAGTATTCATGCTTCATGAGGATACGAGTGAGGGTTGCCTTACCGAGCCCGAGTGGGACGAAGACTTGGACTTGACGGAGTTCGGCGTATCCTTGCAGGCGATGGAAGGATGTAACGCTCCTCTCACAATGAGGATGGCAGGGAGAGTCAGCCAGGAGCGAGTGACTATTCTGGTGGATAGTGGTAGTACTCATAACTTCATCCACCCGGATGTAGCGCAAAAGGTGGGACACGAGATCAACCGAGCAGCTGATTTTCACGTCAAGGTGGCCGAGGGGAGCAAGCTCCAGTGCGGAGGGTTATGAAAGGGGTGGAGTTACAGATACAGAGGTACGCAGGACGCACGAACGTCTACCTCCTACCCATCAGATGGTCGGACATGGTGCTCGGGGTACAGTGGTTGCAACAGCTACGGAGGGTGACTTTCGATTGGGACCAGATGACGATGGAGTTCCTCCAGCAGGGAAGGCAATATTGTCTGGGTGGCCTCAAAACGACCCTACTGAAGGAGATTTCGTTGCGCATCCTGGAGCGACTTGGTGAGCAGGGCAGTGCGATGGCTATGATTATGGAGATTAAAGCTACTCCCGGAGCACCCCTGGTGGTGCCTGAACAAATGCGGGCACTACTAGCTCAGTATGCGGACATATTCCAGGCACCTCAAACCCTACCTCCTCCGAGGTTCCGAGATCATCAGATCCAGCTCAAAGCTGGGACAGAGCCCACTAACATTCCTCCGTACTGCTATCCTTACATCCAGAAGACCAAGATTGAGCGCAACGTCCGATAAATGCTCACTGCCGGACTCATTCGCCCAAGTACTAGTTCCTTCTCATCTCCTATCATCCTCGTCAAGAAGAAAGATGGATCATGGCGCTTTTGCATGGACTACCACGGCCTCAACAGCTCCACCATCAAAGACAAGTTTCTCATACCGTTGATCGAAGAGCTATTGGATGAACTACACGACGCCTCTCTTTTTACCAAACTCGACCTCAGGTCGGGTTACCGCCAGATTCACATGCATGAGGATGACAAACACAAGACCGCATTCCGCACACATGATGGACATTACAAGTTCCTCGTGATGCCTTTTGGGCTGACCAACGCCCCCTCCACCTTTCAAGAAATCATGAACGAGATATTCCGACCGCTTCTCCGCCATTCCGTGTTGATATTCTTTGATGACATCCTCATCTACAACACTAGTTGGTAAGAGCACCTCACTCATGTGGAACGGGTCTTCTCCATCCTCCGCCAACACCAGATGTATGCCAAGCAATCCATGTGTTCCTTTGGACAGGAAGAGGTCGAGTACTTTGGTCATTTGGTCTCGGCAGCGGGCGTCAAAGCGGACCCCAGGAAGATTGAGAGCATGCTGACGTAGCCGCGACCCCAAACTGTACGGGCACTGCGGGGCTTTCTGGGCCTAACGGGCTACTACAGGCGATTCGTGAAGGACTATGACAAAATCGCTAGGCCTCTTACTCAGCTGCTACAGAAGGATGCTTTCGTTTGGCAGGACAAAGCCGAAGCGGCCTTTCAGACCTTCAAAGGGGGCCATGATGTCCACACCGGTTCTTGCTCTCCCGGATTTCACAAAGGAGTTTGTGCTCGAGACCGATGCGTCGGGCGTGGGCATCGGGGCCGTATTGATGCAGGAGGGCCGGCCCCTGGCGTTCTACAGTAAGGCATTAGCACCTCGCACATTAGGACTCTCCATTTATGAAAAAGAAATGTTGGCCCTCATTCATGCGGTGCTCCTAGAACTTCTCAATAAAATGAGGTAGCTGAAAGGAAAAATAGAACCATAATTGAAGCTGCAGACACATTACTTGCAAATGCTTACATGCCCCTGTCCTTTTGGGCAGAGGCTGTGAGCACATCAAACTATGTACTGAACATAAGTTTAATACATAAACTTAAGAATAAGACTCCCTATGAATTGTTTAAAGGGAAGAAACCTAAAATCACCTATTTTAAAATTTTTGGTTGTATATGCTATATTCATAACAATGAAAAGAAATATATTAGAAAGTTTGAAGCTAAGGCTGAAAAGTTGTAAGATCTGAGGATCTGATGAAAGTTTTTGAAAAGTTTGGCTTAAGCTAATTCTCTGCTAGATAAGTGAAGGGAGAAAGTTGATGTACCCATTCTTGAGGAACCACTATAAATCTCTGTATATTGTGGCTTGTCTGTGTGTTTTGTTAATCTTTTGTGCTGATTAAAAAGGAAACAACAAGAATATATAGATTTAGTAAATCACCTATTCACCCCCCCCCCCCCTAGGTGAGTAGCAACCCTTGACTCACTTCTTCACCATTACAACATTGGAGACCCAGCTTGTATACTGGATCTTTGAAATAAAACCTGCATCCAACAGTTTCCCCACTTCCTCCCTGATTGGCTTGGCTAGCGTGGTTGCACTCTTCCTTTGCTTTTGACGGATGGGCACGACCATTTGGTCCTGATTGAGGCGATGACATGCAACCTCTACATCAATCCCTGACATCTTCTGGGAGCTCCAGGAGAAAATGTCGGCATTTTCTTGCAGATAGACTGCCATCTCCACATTCCCTTCCAGCATCAGAGATCCTCCGATCTTCAGTAGTCCGGGCTCTCCATCGTTGGAGATCACCTCACTTCCTTCAGCTCCTCCATAGCTCTCGACATGTCTTCTCCTTCCAAGATCTTCTCCAACCTCTCCGCATCCTCCATCCAGCCATATCGGTTAGGGAGGCATTTCAAGATCCGCACCGACCACCAGAGCCTGAAGTACTTCTTGGAGCAACGAGTCTCCTCTCCTCTCCAACAGAAATGGGTAACGAAATTATTGGGCTACTATTATGAGATCCTCTACAGGCAGGGCAAGGAGAACCTGGTTGTCGACGCCTTGTCTCGCTTACCGGAGGGCGCTGTTGCTCAGGTATCGGGCGCTCTGCTCGACTCCACCGACGACATACAGGAGGTGGTCATGCGTGATCCCGAGCTGCGTACCATCGAGGAAGCCCTTCGGCTGGGACGGGGCACGGCTCCCGGCTATCACCTCCATAATGACAAGCTATACTATCAGGGCAGGGTGGTCATCCCCACTTAGTCAGCTTGGAAAACAGTCATGATGCATGAGTTCCATTCTTCTCCGACCGCGCGGTCACGCGGGAGTTCTACAGACCGTCCAGCGAGCGCGGGCAAATGTCTTCTGGAAGGGGCTACGTCGTGACATCCAGCAGTTTGTGCAGCAGTGTGACATTTGTCAGCGACAGAAATATGAGGCTACGTCTCTCGCCGGCTTGCTCACACATTGGAGATTCCGCACTCCATCTGGGACACCGTGTCCATGGACTTCATCGACGACCTGCCTAAATCTCACGACAAACCCGTTATCCTAGTTGTGGTGGACAAGTTGTCCAAATACGGACACTTATTGGCTCTGAGTCATCTGTACACTGGCGAGTCAGTCGTCGATCTCTTCGCCCGAGAAGTCGTCCGCCTTCATGGCATCCCGCGGGCCATTATTTCCGACCGAGACCCGAAGTTTGTGGGGGCAGTCTGGAAGGAGCTCTTTCTCTTACAGGGTGTCATCTTACGTTTCAACACCGTCCATCGTCCCCAAACGGACGGCCAAACAGAAGTACTCAATCGGGGCCCTCAAGACATACTTCTATAACACCTCTTACCATTCAGCCAGTAAGATGACCCCATTCGAGGTCGTGTACGGCCGTCCTCCTCCCTCGTTGAGCAGTTATGAACCGGGCAGTACAACGTTGCCAGCAGTTGATCGGGCCCTTCGTGTTTGGGACCACACCCTCGCTACTTTACGGGAAAATCTCCGAACAACACAAGATCGCATGAAGACTCAAGCAGACAAACATCGCAAAGATCGGGAGTTTGCAGTGGGCGATGAAGTGTTTCTCAAGCTCCGTTCCTACAGGCAGTTGTCAGTGGCTCGCCGAACAAACCGGAAATTGGTACCACACTATTATGGTCCCTTCCGCTTCCTCCGTCGCGTGGGGCCGATCGCGTGCACCTTAGCTTTGCCAGAAGGATCGCGAATACACTCGACATTTCACGTGTCCTTATTGAAGCGGAAGGTTGACAACACAGTTCAGGCGAGTCCCTTCTTACCCGAGGCAACGATCGCGAGAGAGCACCATGGCGCGGAGTACCGCCCCGAGATATTGGTCAAATGGAAGCATCTAACTGCGGCCCACAACACTTGTTTGGATTTGATGGAGTTCCGGGAACTCTACCCCGACTACCACCTTGGGGACAAGCTGGTTCTTGATGAGGAAGGGAATGTGACACCTCCGGATGGCGTACGGCTATTTGGGCGTCAATATGCGCGCAAGCAGTAAGAGGAGACAATTAACACCGATGCTGAACCAACCGGTTCCGCCCCCTCCCACTGAAGGCTGGAAGATTGGGGTTGAACCACCCGGTTTAGCCCCATGTGTGTGTGTGTGTGTGTGGGGGGGGGGGGGGTCGGCCGGCCCCCTCTTGGCCCCGGGTATAAATATTCCCGGGGTGGTTCTCTTGGTTCATTATGCAAGTACAAGGTATTCTTCTCCTCCCTCCTTTAAACCCTAATTCTATCTCTTCTTTCTCTAGATTCTACCTTCCTCCTTTTAGATCTCTACTTTCTCCTTAACACTCATGGTGGCCCGTCGGGGAAGGAAGAGACACAACGGACCGGCCCGAGAGGCCCCACAACCCCGCGGAGAGGCCCTCATGTAGGAGCTGCATGGACATAGTCCCCCAATTGACGCATACATCGCCGACCATGTGTAGCCAAGCCACTCCTAGAATGGCGTCGAGACCGCCTAAGACGGATATGTAGAAGTCCGCAGTCACAGGACAAATTCCCATGGAGAGAGAGACGACAGTGTAACGACCCTGAGTCGGTCGGTGACGTCCATCGCCCATACAGACAACAATATCCGGGGAAGGAACCGAGGGAAGACGGAGATGCTGCACCGGGTGATCCGAGATGAGTTTGTGGCTTGCGCCGCTGTCCACCATGATGATGATCAGACGATCCCGCAGTGTGCCCGATTGCCGCATGGTCTGTTGGTCGGAAATCCCTCCCGTCGGGGCGCAAGATAGCTCCAACCGATGGAACGTAGCTGTAGTAGAGTTAAGAGGTGGATCCCCCGTTGAGAGCTCCAGGGTCTTAAAGTCAGCCAGGGTAACCTCTGAATCGATGTCGCCGATGATGGCGTGGCTCCTTCACAGAGCACTCATGGTTGGGAGAGTACGGTTGGCGTCTAGGGTTTAGGGAGACCCTTGTTGTGCAATTCATTGTACTTACTGTTTGAGAGGCGTTGAGGGGCCGGTGGGCGGCTCGACCGGTTTCCCTAAGGAGGCGATCGTGGCGGAGCCGTGGCTGGCGGTCGCCAAGGCGACCAGGGATGGTGGTGGTCGGCCGTAGGAGCAGGTGACTGGGGTGAAAGGTCGGCTTCTATCTGACGCGCCAAGTCCATGACGTCGGAGACTGTGTGAGGGTGATGCGTGCGGATATATGGCAGTAGACCCTGCATGAAGAAACCCAGGTAGTGATCGGCTGGTAGCCCGAGGACGTGGGAGACCAGGGCGACGAACTCATCAACATAATTGTCCAGGCCGGCTGTCTGGCAGACACCGCAAAGACGCTCGATAGCGGAGAAGTCGGAGTAGCGGGTGTCATACCGCCGAATCATCTCTTGAGCTCGGGCCAGGAGAGGCACAGGTTGGTTTGGCGTAGCCACCGAGCTCAGTGGAGTGTCGAGCCGTCTAGGCCAACCACCTCCGTAGATACCTTGTCGTGCTCCGGTGTTTGGTTGATGTCTAAGTATTGTTCTGTCTTTGCAATCCAACCCATCAGGTCAATGCCGACGAAGGAGGGAATGTTGAAGGAGAGGGCGGACCGGGCTGAAATGGCCGGAGGCGGTTGCGCGAAGAAAACGGCCGGCGGTCCGACGCCAAGAAGAGAACCGCCGTCCGCAGGCGAGCCGGTGCCGGCCGCGGCGGTGCCGGATGTGGCGGACACGGCGGTGGTGGACGTCTGGAGGGAGTCAATCTTGAAGTGGAGGGCGTGCATGGAGGCATGCATGGAGGCGACAAGTTGTTCTTGAGCCTCGATGCGTCGGTTAAGAACTTTGGTCGCAGAATCTGGAGCGGGGTCGCTGGACGAGCGAGTGGTGGGAGCTATGGGTCCGACGACGTCGGAGAACGGTGGAAGTGGGCGCATCCGGCTAAGAGCTGCGACAAAACTGGTCCTACGGTTTTTTTGCGGAAGCTCCGGCGAACACAACACAAGCATGCCTTAGGCAGATCAGTGAGGCACAAGCCGATCGGTGCAGGCGCATGTGGAAAGGAACGGCGCAGGCGGTCTGGCGAACTGCGCAAAGCAGTGAATGGCGCAGGCGGGAGGAATGGCACAGGCGGGTTGGCGAAGCGCGCACAACGGTGAAACAACGCAATGGAAGCGGAAAGCGGGCCCGATCAATGGGGGGGGGGGTGGAGAAATTATGCCCATTCGATCGAGAGATGGGCCCGATCGATCGGAAGCGGAAGACGGGCATGCGGAACCCCCCAAAAGTCCAAACAACGCCTAATTGAACGCCAAAACTCAGATGCGGACGAGCACGAGCACCAACGGAGAGGTCACGAGCGGTGAGGCCGGTCGGTCCAAATTGATACCAACTCGAGAGGAATCCGACGAGAGGAGGGCTGACGAGGGAGGATGGAGAAGGGGACTAGGGTTTGAGAGGAAACAAGAGAACAACCTTTTTCATAACACATCCAAGATAATGATAATACAAGGTCCACATGCCCTCTTATAGTGACGAGGAGCGGATACAAAAAGGAAATAACATAAATAATGGAAATTTCTAAAAAGTGCATCAACCAAGCATAGTAACATATTTAATATTAAATATTCTCCGCACCGACCTCGCCTAGGTCGTACTCGCCAGTTCAAGCCGCTCCCGACGCGCCCGGTTCATCTTCATCTGTCCGCGCCACGTCCGCCATGAATATCCGTAACAATCCAACTATCTGAACAATAATCTAATCAAAATCCATGTGAAGATCTTAATGAATTGGAACACCCTATTCCGATCTTCTCATACCTTGATGGGATTTCATCTTCATTATAAACCAAATTAAGAGAATAATCGTACTACTGATTTTGTTTGTGTGAACTCTAGCCTCTAGGTGCTAAACATTTGAAGGTTTGTCTCCATGAGGAAGGAGGAAAATCTTCCCGTTAACTAAAATATCTAGCTTGCATTCCCTTTCCCTGAGTAATTGGATTCTGGCCTCTTCCAAATATCCACACCTATATCCAAGAATAAGTAGTTCCTAGCGGTAGACTTTTTCATTGAATTCGTGAGTGAGGACATGAATAAGAAGTTCTTTGATTCCCATTGTCCCCAATTTGGTGCATTCTTTACCGGTTTTTTGTGGCACCATTCACTTAGCCAAATAATTTTCGTCTCTAAAGAGCTTTTGCTTTAGGCCGAGATCTTGATAGGTAGTTCGTATTGTCAATACAAATAGTGGTAATATGAGAGACTGCATGATTGCACCAATTCGAGTAGACCCAACTAGATTCAATGAGTCACGTGAATCAACATGGTCAGACGTGACTAAATGCGACAATGGGCATGAAAGAGCATGAACACCTCAAAGAATGGGAGGAAATCCAATTTAGATTTGATAAAAGAGATTGTGCAATAATCGGAAAATTGTTGGAAAGTTACCAGAGGTAGAATGGAGTGGTGAAACTACCATTAGTACTGCCCAAGACCTCAAAGCAACATGTTCCTAAGAATTGAGGGCAAAAATGAGCCATTTATGAGATAAGGATATTTTTCACCGTGTTGGAAACAAAAAATGGGAAGTCTTGATCTGAGATCTACAAAGATCTAATCAATTGATCAAGAAATGCCATAGGGAGGAATGAGGTGAAGCTCTTGTCCAAAATGGGAGTGGTCAACTTTTGGAAACGGTCTCATGACGTCATTCACGTTGCTGACCACACGTTTGTGCGGGAAGGCTTTGCGTTCGGGAAAGAAGAAAAGTAGAACAGAGGCTAGGTTTTGGCTAAAACTTTGGACATCTCCTGGATAGAAGGAATGGAGGAGGATGAATGAAGTGAGCATGATTGGGGTGGTAGTGATTGGAGAGGGTGGCGGTGATTGGTGAGGGTGGTGGTTCAGCCAAGATATGATACCATGAGTGAATGAATAAGACAAACTGAATACTTCATTCTTGTTAGATTATCCCTTATGTTTTATTTTTAGTTGCCTATGAGTGTATTCACCTCTATATATAGAGGTGAGTTTCTTGTAATAGGATCATCCCGTCATTTTTTACCCGGTTCAACATGGTATCAGAGGGAGCGGTGTTCGGCGTACCCTAGCCTCCGCCTGCCGTGCCGTTCGCCCGCTCCCGCTCGATCCCGCTCACCTTATCCGTGCGATTCGCCCGCTCCCGCTCGCCGTTCGCCCTCTCCCGTTCACCTTTCGCCCGATCCCGCTGGCTCCCGCTGGCTCCCGCTCCCGCTCCCGCTGACTCCCGCTCCCGCTCGATCCCGTTCGCCCGCTCCCGTTCGCCCGCTCCCGCTCGCCCGCTCCCGCTCAATCCCTTCCGCCGCTTTTTCTTCTTCGTATTCTTCCAGCTGGGTCTCCAACTCTTCTTCTTCTTCCAGCTGGGTCTCCAACCCTCCATCCGACGCCGGTATGCTTAAGCCGTGAGAGCCCTGTTTTTTAACCGGCGTCGTTTTTTCTTGCTTTGGGTGTTCTAATGGAGTGGATCTCTTCGTTTTCCCCTCCGGTTTTTTGATGCCCTAATCCTGGGTTGTCTCTGAATTTCTATTCCCGAGCCATCATGTCTGAAGATGCTGAATCTCCCGCTCCCTCTTCTGGGGTTGCTCCCTCTTCCGGTGCCTCCACTACGACGGTCCTCTTCCGTGGCACTAATGATCATAATACACCCCAAATCACTACCATACGTCTTGACGACTCCAATTATCTTTCGTGGTCTCGCTCTATCACTCTGGCGCTCAAAAGCCGGCGTCTCTTTGGCTATGTCACTGGCAAAATGAAGGAGCCCGACATCAATTCGCCTGAATGGCCGCAGTGGGAGTCAGAGAACTCCTTGGTCATGTCCTGGCTTACTAACTCGATGCAGGAGTCCATTGCCCGGAACTACCTATTCCTCAACAACGCTGCCGACATTTGGCACCGCACAGAGTCTACCTACTCTCGCCGCGACAATGCTGCTCAGATTTTTTCAGTTGCGTCAGAAGATCTCGTTACTTCGGCAGGGTGACCGTCCGCTGTCTGCATACTACTTGGAGTTCACACAGCTGTATCAAGAATATGATCACTTTGATCCTCTTACCTTTGTGGTCCCTATTGATGAGACAATGGTTTGGGCCCGGGATGACCGCAATCGTATATTTGAGTTTCTTCATGGACTGCATCGCGACTTCGATCAGATCAGTGTTCAGATTTTGGGCCGACCGCAGATACCATCCCTTCCTGAGGTCTACAGTATTGTGCAGAAGGAATACGATCGTCGCCTGACTCTTCTTCCAGACCCGATGCCTGAGGGGTCAGCTTTGGCCGCTACTGCCCCCTCTCTTCTTGGTACTCATCCATCTCAGGACTCCAGATTGAAGGGCTCTGAAAAGGATCATCTGCTATGTGATTATTGTGGCAAGAACCGTCACACTCTGGATACCTGCTTCCGGCTTCATGGGTTTCCTAACCCCAGAGGGGGTGCTCCGCCTCGTGGAGGTCGTGGTTCTGGGCGCTCCTCTGGTCATCATGCTGCTCCACGTTTTGCTCATTTTACTGATGCTTCTGCCGCGGTCCCTCCTGGTTATTCCAGTTCTGATGACTCGGCCCCTCCTGGTGCTTTCACGCAGGAACGAACTACAAACCTTCAGTTTACAGCGGATGAAATGTTGGCTCTTCGACACATGATGCAGAGTCTTTCTACAGAGCCTTCTGCCTCTTCCTCCTACGCTCACATTGGTCTCCCAGGTGCTCACTCTGCTGCTTCTCATCCTTCTACCCAGTGGATTATTGACTCTTGGGCCACAGATCATATGACTGGGTCCTCTTCAGGTTTTATATCCTATACTCCTCTTTCTGGCCGTGATAAAGTGAGCATTGTCGATGGTTCCCTTTCCTCCATTGCCGACAATGGTTCCATCTCCTGCTCCTCCCTCACCTTATCTTCTGTCCTCCATGTTCCTAATTTTACTCGTAATCTTCTTTGTATTAGTCATCTAACTAACTCCATGCACTGCTCTGTGACATTTCTTCCGTCTTCTTGTGTTTTTCAGGACCTGACGACGGGGAAGGTGATTGGATCTGATAGCATGGTAAGTGGACTCTGTGCTCAACTCCGGCCAGACTACGTCTCCTCTGGCTCTTCATTCCAGCACTGCCCATCCTTTGTACTCCTGGCACTGTCGCCTGGGACACCCTTCTGTTTCTGTTATGAAATTGTTATTTCCTGCCATGTCTACTATTGTCTTTGACTCTTTTGTCTGTGATGTATGTAGCTTAAACAAACATCATTGTACTTCGTTTACGCATGTTTCATTGCCTAGTTCTATTCCTTTTGCTGTTATTCATACTGATATCTGGGGTCCTTACCTGACATCTTCTATTTCTGGATGTGTGTGGTTTGTTACTTTTATTGATTGTTTCTCCCGTTCTACATGTTGTATTTGATGCGTACCGAAAATGATGTTTTTTCGATTTTTCGACGGTTTCATTGCATGATCTTCACTCAATTTCACTCCGAAATTAAAATTCTTCGTAGTGATAATGGTCGCGAATACATCGATTCGCAGTTTGAGCAATATCTTGTTGATCATGGTATCCTCCACCAGACTACCTGCGCGTATTCTCCCGCACAAAATGGTGTGACTGAGCGGAAGAATCGTCATCTCCTGGAAGTCGCTCGTTGTCTGTTGTCCATTATGCATCTTCCAAAATTCTACTGGGGCGATGTCGTTCTTACTGCGGCATACCTCATCAATCGTATGCCCACTCGTGTCCTTAGGAATGCTACACCCTTTGACACTCTTCAGGTGCCCCCTTCTCGGCTTCCCATTAGGGTGTTTGAATGTGTTTGCTTCGTTCATATCCACCACCCCCGTTCTTCCAAACTCGATCCTCGGGCACTAAAATGTGTCTTCATTGGCTACTCTTCAACGCAAAAGGGGTATAAATGTTTCCACCCACCTACCAAGAAAGTATTTGTCACTATGGACATTACGTTCCGTGAATCCGAGGCATATTATCCTGTCCCGGATGCCTCTCCCTCGCGTACTCCCATTTCTCTTCCCTCGGTTCCTCTGCCCATACCACCACCGTATTCCTCACTTCAGGGGGAGCCTCTATCTCTACCAGTGGAAGTGAGTCCTACTCTCGTGCCCCCTTTAACAGTAGAAGGGAGCTCTCCTCCCGTGCCTCCTCTACCAGTGGACATACGTCCTCCTCCTGGGCCTCCTCCTCCGAGCTTGCAGATTTATACCCGACGTACAAAGTAGACGAGCGCGCAAGATCCGACTATGCTACCAGGACAGTCAGTGAAACCTGACTCAGGGCCTTCTGATCAACCGATATCGCTCAGGAAAGGTATCCGGTCTTACACTCGCCATCCTTTATCACATTATGTATCGTATGATTCTCTTTCTACTACCTACAAGGCCTTTGTTTCTTCCCTTGCTGTTTCTTCCATACCTGAATCATGGCAGCAGGCTCTGGAGGTCCCTATGTAGCGTGAGGCGATGGTTGAGGAAATGAATGCTCTTGAGAAAAACCATACATGGGATTTGGTTCCCCTTCCCTATGGAAAGAAGATGGTTGAGTGTAAATGGGTGTTCACTGTGAAACAGAACTCATAAGGGATTGTTGAAAGATGCAAGGCTAGGTTGGTGGCAAGGGGTTATATGCAAACCCTTGGTATTGACTATCTGGAGACGTTTGCCCCGGTGACAAATATGAATACTATTAGGGTCTTGTTATCCTGTGATGGTTGCAAAGGTTGGGAGCTCTTGCAACTTGATGTGAAAAATGCCTTCCTCCACGGTATTCTAGATGAGGAGGTTTGCATGTCTATTCTTCCGGGCCTCATTCCTACAGGTGTTGCAGGGATAGTCTGCAGATTGAGAAAGGCTTTATATGAGCTGAAGCAGTCTCCAAGAGCGTGGTTTGGGCGGTTTATCAAGGCCATGCTATCTTTTGGTTTCCATCAAAGCAATGCCGATCATACTCTGTTTATTAAACGAAGGATTGGAAAACTCACTGCACTTATTGTGTATGTTGATGATATTGTCATAACAGGGGATGATATCGAAGAAATCCAGAGATTGAAACAGAAATTGACTAGAGAATTTGAGGTCAAAGATCTGGGTAAACTCATGTATTTCTTGGGTATTGAAGTTGCTCGATCCAAGCAGGGAATTTTCATCTCTCAACGTAAATATACTTTAGATCTCCTTGAGAAGGTGGGGATGAGTGGATGTAGACCAGCTGACACCCCGATTGAAGCAAACCACCGATTGGGGCGCGATGATTGAAAAAAAATTGTTGATATCTCTGAGTACCAAAGATTAGTGGGGAGATTGATATACCTGTCTCACACTCGTCCAGATATTTCCTATGCGGTGGGTGTCGTTAGCCAGTTCATGCATGCTCCTAAAACTCATGTCGATGCAGCTCACAGAATCCTTCGGTACCTCAAGTCTACACTAGGAAGGGGTATCCTGTTTGCTCCCAATACCGGTCTAAATATTGAAGTCTATACTGACGCTGATTGGGCCGGATCTGTTGATGATAGGCGATTAACCTCAGGATATTGTACCCTAGTTGGGGGTAATCTTGTTACTTGGAGGAGTAAGAAGCAACAAGTTTATGACTCACCAGGTCTGTGAAGGGTTATGACTTCGATCTGTGATGAGTGACCTTGGTCTTATTGAAGCAGGACCCATCTGGCTGTATTGTGATAATAAGTCAGCCATCAGTATTGCGCACAACCCTGTGCAACATGACCAGACTAAACACTTCGAGGTGGATCGACACTTTATCAAGGAGAACATTGAGAGAGGAATCATGTGCACACCCTTTGTGCCCTCCGACCGCCAGCTAGCTGATATTCTCACCAAAGGATTGAGTGGGAACGTATTTAGCAATATTGTGGACAAGTTGGACATGGTTAACATCACATGCCCAATTTGAGAGAGAGTGTTAAATTATCCCTTATGTTTTATTTTTAGTTGCCTATGATTGTATTCACCTCTATATATGGAGGTGGGTTTCTTATAATAGGATCATCCCGTCATTTTTTACCCGGTTCAACAATTCTCAAAAGAGGGGTACACTAATATATTTATAGAAAGAGTAGGCACAAATAAAAAAATACAAAGAAAATACAAATATGATTTCTTAAGAAAAAGTTGATGCCTTAGCCTTATGAATCTGTAGAACGGATTCAAAGCCAACATGATTTTCTTTAGATTTATTCTTTTGATAAAATATGATTGTTTTATGGTCATGTAATTATCTATATGATAATATTCATACTCTAAAAAGTAAATGGTTGCCTTCCTTTATACTTAATTAACTTCCTATCATGGCAACAAATTACCTTTGGATGTCTAAGCTTAGCCACACTTTCCTCTGTGTAAGTCTTAGAAGAAGTTCCTTTGATGTATTTGAATTCTACACTAATACTAAGAGATCAAATGACTGCAGAATTATTGGACCTGAAATGCCTTCTTGTGAGTTGTTGGCTGCAGCAGCTGAATTAACAAGAGCAGAGGCTGAATTTCGGTACTTTCTTGTTTAGTTTTTTATTCTTAGTCATTAGTATTTTTTTGTTCAAGTCTGGTTTAAATGGTATGATACAGGCTGGTATGATATAGGCTCCGTTTGGCACGGTGGTGGTAGTCGTAAATGCATGGTTAAACCGTCATTCGTTAAGGATCACCTAACAAACATCTTCTGTTTGGACATAAAAGTGGATAAAGTTCTTTAGATGAGTGTTAACGAATGACAATTTAACCCCCATGTTCATGACCACCACCACCATGCACACCATGCCAAACGAAGCTATAATCTCTATTTTCAAACTTCATGATAATCTGTATGGTCTTGAATACACGTTTCTTTGGATAGATGATTTTCTCGGAGAGCATTTTTTTTCAAGACTAATGGATTATATTTTGCCAGAGATGCCGACTTGAAAGCCGACAATGATTTATTTATAGGCCCTCCACCACCAGCTATGGTCGCAGAAGTTGAGTCAACAAATGAAGCTGAGAGGTTTGAAGAGGTAATTGAGTGATCCAATAAGTTCACTGTTCCAATATTTAATCTTACTTTTGATATATATTTATTTGTTTTTTTTGACCCATCAGATATTTTGTTCCTAAAAGCTTTATTTCAAACCATTTTCTTTGTTTCTTTTTATTCATCTTATGTTTTGCTGCTGTTTCGCATATACGGCATTACTTCCATTTAATAAACCTACTAATGAGAAACATTTATATTGTAGTGAACACCGTTAGAGAGGAAAAATCGTAAATATTTTATTATTTCTCATACAAGTTCATTACAAGCTATAAATATTTGTACATTTATATAGAAAGAGAGACTTGACACTCTCATGGAATACAAGATTCTTGGAAATATAAATAGTAGTTTGACTGTCGCAAAATAAATTGGCTCGATAGGAGAGTATAACACTCAGATCTCTCTTAAAGCTTTCTGACGCAGGGCAATGATGATCAAATCCCGTAACACTTACTTACAACAGTAGCAACACCTAACTCTCAAAATATGAAGAGAACTCGTGTTTGGGAGATCAACCGTTGAAGAATCAGTTTGTGCAAGTGCTTGAGTGTAAGGTAATTCAATTTCTATAGGTTCAGGAAAAGCAAGTGGTCCAGATGAAGTTGATTCAATTGATACAAGCCCAGGATCACCAGAAACAACTTCAAGTTTCTCAAACTGAATTTAAGTTTCTTAAACTGAACTTTGACAGGAAATTTAGGTTTTATTCGGGCGGCTGATAAGAGATAGAATATAGCATTCTTACTCGTGCTGAGGAGGCGGATCCGACGTCGTTTTCTTCGAACCAGAAGACAGACGGGAGGAGGCGCAGCTTCTGCTGCGGCGGCCGACTCTGCAGGCAGGAGGAGGCTGGCTGCTGCTGTCGGAGGGGCTGGCCGGCTGCTGTACGTGTCGGGGAGGGCGGCTTCTGCTGCGGCGGCCAGATCTACCAGCAGGAGGAGCGGCGGTGGCTACGGGAGCAGGGACGCAGGGAGGAGCCGACGGCTTGTGAGGATGGAGAAGATGGCGGGTGAGGAGATGGAGATACAACCCTCTCTTGGAGTCGGCACCAAGGAGGGCCTCCGGCGTCGGCACCGGTGGCGTGACCGAAGGAATCGGGAAGGAGCCGGCGGCTTGTCTTTCCCAAACTCTCGATCCCTTGGCTGCTGCCCTAATGCTCTTATTTATAATAAACCCCATCATATCCAACGGTCCAGAATTGTCCGGATGGGGACCCATCAAACCCATGAAAATATACTCAAAATATATAAACTAATATATCATTTCGACTCGCGGCGACCCTCCGGACGCAACCGCGGAGTCGGATCGGCAATACGATCAACGGGCGGGCCCGTTCCCCATCATTCTCCCCTTGTTGGAGAAGATTTGCCCTCAAATCTTTAGGAATTCCAGGGAGGCTTCGCGGGTGGTCTGCACTGGTTCCCACTGTCACCAATCATCAGATCAAAACGTCCAGCACCAGATGCTGGTCTCGCGATGCTGCCATTAGTATAATCGCTGCCTTTGGGAGGCTTGGATGGCGGCCTCAATCTCCGAATCTGACGGAAAACTGTAGCAACTGGAAAGGGGGCGGCTCTCTTTAATCCTGGGTCCCAATCAATCTGATCAAACTGCAACAAGTCATCACCATGTCCTACCCAGTCTGGGCTCATATCCAAACCAACTGATTTACCCTCAGGGGCATTATCGAACATCAGAAAAGGGTCCCTAGCCGAGCTGAGAGACGACTGATCAAACCACTGCGACAAGTCCATAAAAGTGAGCAGACGTCGCGAAGGATCATAGGGCGGTACTACCACCATCAGACTGAATGTCCTTCTGCGCTTAATCCACTGGCGGGCAAATCTCTGAACGATAAGAGTAGCTCTCTGCACTGTCTGGTATCACTTTCTCTGGAATAATCCTCTCATGCGTGACTGAATCACGAGAACTGCTTTGGTCATCTTCCTGAGGGATCGGCGCTGAATAAACCCGCGGATGTGAGACTGTATCAAGACTGCTGCTCTTCTACGTCGCTGCTCTAAAATCTCCTTAGCATCATTCTCACGCCAATTCTTCACATAACCTGCCCAAATGGCGTCTTCTTTCTCTTCCCTTTCCCTCCCCTGCTTATTCTCTTCCACTCTAGCTTGTTTGTTTCTAACAAGCTCAACCCAATGTCTCTTTCTTAGGGAAGGTGACGGAAGATCATACGAGTAGGAGGAATGGCGGACTGAAGGATATGTAGTAGATGAAGGAGAATATGAATCGTAGGCATGGGATGAGACTCGCCTCGATTCATGGGAATAAGTGGTGGAAGAAGGGGAATATGGATCGTAGGCTTGACGAGAGACTCGCCTCGACTCATAGGAGGGGTATGCCATGGAGGAGACATATGAAGATTTATGTGAGTAAGATGCCTCACGAGAGGAATGAACATTGGAATAGCAGGGAGGTGGAAAAACATATGATTCAAAATCGTCCGAATCGTCGGAATCGTAATAACAAGGAAGCGTCATGGGTGTATGCAAACTATTTTCCAGAGAAGGAGAAGGATTGAAAAGTTTGAGAAAACTTTTCAGCTTCCTCTGATACCAATTTGATGCAGGGCAATGATGATCAAATCCCGTAACACTTATATTACAACAGTAGCAACACCTAACTCTCAAAATATGAAGAGAACTCGTGTTTGGGAGATCAACCGTTGAAGAATCAGTTTGTGCAAGTGCTTGAGTGTAAGGTAATTCAATTTCTATAGGTTCAGGAAAAGCAAGTGGTCCAGATGAAGTTGATTCAATTGATACAAGCCCAGGATCACCAGAAACAACTTCAAGTTTCTCAAACTGAATTTAAGTTTCTTAAACTGAACTTTGACAGGAAATTTAGGTTTTATTCGGGCGGCTGATAAGAGATAGAATATAGCATTCTTACTCGTGCTGAGGAGGCTGATCCGGCGTCGTTTTCTTTCGAACCAGAAGACAGACGGGAGGAGGCGCAGCTTCTGCTGCGGCGGCTGACTCTGCAGGCAGGAGGAGGCTGGCTGCTGCTGTCGGAGGGGCTGGCCGGCTGCTGTACGTGTCGGGGAGGGCGGCTTCTGCTGCGGCGGCCAGATCTGCCGGCAGGAGGAGCGGCGGTGGCTACGGGAGCAGGGACGCAGGGAGGAGCCGGCGGCTTGTGAGGATGGAGAAGATGGCGGGTGAGGAGATGGAAGATACAACCCTCTTGGAGTCGGCACCAAGGAGGGCCTCCGGCGTCGGCACCGGTGGCGTGACCGAAGGAATCGGGAAGGAGCCGGCGGCTTGTCTTTCCCAAACTCTCGATCCCTTGGCTGCTGCCCTAATGCTCTTATTTATAATAAACCTCATCATATCCAACGGTCCAGAATTGTCCGGATGGGGACCCATCAAACCCATGAAAATATACTCAAAATATATAAACTAATATATCATTTCGACTCGCGGCGACCCTCCGGACGCAACCGCGGAGTCGGATCGGCAATACGATCAACGGGCGGGCCCGTTCCCCATCACTTTCTAACCATGTAAGCTCAGAAACGGCGGAAGCCATTGAACGATACTCAGCTTCGACAAATGAGCGAGCAACCACCGACCGCTTTTTGCTCCGCCACGTGACAAGGTGTTCACCAAAGTATGTGCAATATTCACTTGTGGAATGACGATCAGCCAAAAAACCAACATAGTTAGCATCAGAATATGCAATGAGAGATAAGGAAGATGAGGGCTCGTCCAGTAGCAGTTTTCAGATATCAGAGGATGCACTCAACTTCATGTAGGTGAAAGGTCTATAGACATGCATAAATCGACTGACAACCCCACCAACAAAGGATATGTTAGGTATTGTAACTGTAAGATAAATTAACTTCCTTGCAAGACAGCGATAATACTCTGGCTTCTGATTTATATCCATAGGTTTGTCAGCGGGCTTGAATCGAGAGTAGGCAATATCATGAAAAAGATCAAGGCTGTACTTCCATTGAGATAAGACAAAGCCATCAGGACGTCGGGCCACCTCGATACCAAAAAAATATCAAAGATTTCCCAAATCTTTAGTCTGAAATACGGAGGCCACATGCTTCTCATTCATGTATATGCCTTTGAGATTATCACTCGTAATTAAAATATTATCAACATATACAAAGTGTATTATAAACCAACCTATGCCGATCCTAAGCCCCGATAAAAAATGACGAGGATTGTGTTAGGTATACGCCCATCATAAAATTTAGTCACACTTATAAATATGGATCATTTGAGAGATTATGCAAAAGCTAGGTTGCTTCCCCTAAGGAACATGTTGTATGGTCTGAATGCGGCGTCTCGACAAGAACTGCTACATCTCCAGGACTTGAGTGTGGTGTTAAATATGCAAGGGTCTTCGCCGTATGTTCCTAATGCAACGTCTTGACAAGGACCGCTGCGTCTCAAAGAGGACTTGAGTGTAGTGTTTAACAAACAAAAATCGTCACATATTAGATGTTCTATGAAAGTATATCGTAGGATTTGTGATCGGCTTAGGTTTGGAAGTTGGAATATAGGTACGCTAACGAGAAAAACGATGAGTGTAGTGAATACGGTGATTAAGAGATGGATAAATATTTTTTGTCTGCATGAGACTAGATGAGTGAGTGAGAAAACTAATTTTTTAGACAATTCAGATTTTGAATTATAGTACACATGAAAGAAATAAAACAAACAACAAAAAATGTATTATTGTGTATACTACTTAAAGGGATAGACTTGTTGGGTAAGTAGAAAGGGTGATAGAATATTTGCTCTTGAATTAATCATATGAAAGAAAACTATTAATGTGATCTGTGTTTATGCGACATAAGTATGATTAAATGAAGTTATTAAAGTGCAATTTTGGGAAGACCTAGATGATTTAGTAAAGGAAATCCCACAAAATGAGAAGATTTTCATAAGAGGAGACTTAAATGGATATATAGAGAAGAAAAATATAGATTATACAACCGTTCATGCAAGATTTGAGTATGAAGAAAGAAATAAAGAAGAAGGAACTATTTTAGATTTTGTCATAACACATGAGCTAATTGTGACGAATACGCTTTTCATGAAAAGTGAAGAACATTTAATTTCTTTTTAACCGAACTTAATAAATCACAAATTGATTATTTATCACTCACAAAATGGATAAAATGATTTGTTAGGATTGCAAAGTCATACCATAAGAAAGTTTGACAACGCAACATAGTTAGTTATGTTGAACATGCAAATTAAATATAATAAATTTAAGACAATGACAAAATTGTTGCCAAAATATTGGTTGTGGAACTTAAAGATGAAAAAACAGGTTGCTTCCAAGACAGCAGTTATAAAACAACTAATTGATGACCCTTATGTTGATCATAGTGCCTAATGAGAAGTTATGTGTTCACATTTAAGGATAAGTACAAAGAACGTACTTGGAGAAACAAAAGATCGTGCCCTCATAAATAAATAATTTTGGTTGTGAAAGAGTAAGTGCAAGACAAAGTATGTGCAAAGATGGACAACTATAAAACACTTTATGCTTGTAGGAATGATGAAAACTTGACAAAGTATAAAGTCACTAAGAAAGAAGCTAAACATGTAAGTAAAACAAGAAGTCATGCTTATGAATATAAGAGACTAAACACTAAAGATGAAAAGCGTGACATACAAAAAATTGTACTGGCTAAAGAGAGGAAAACAAAAGATTTAAGCCAAGTTAAATGCATAAATAATGAAACAAATACAATTTTGACGGATGATGTGACTATTAAAGAGCGATGAAAAAAGTATTTTCATCAACTTTATAATGAAACAAAAAAAAATGAACTGAACTATGAAGAGTTTAGTAAATCAGATGAGTATAAGAATATATTGTTTTTTCGTAAATTCAAGTATCAAAGCTAAATGATGCTCTAAAAAAATGAAAAAAAAGGTTGGGTCAGACGATATACCCATCGAAGTATGGAAATGTATAGGAAAAAATGAAATTTTATTGCTTTAATAAGATATTTAAGTCATAGAGGATGTCAGACCAATGAAAAAAAATATCTTTATACATTTATATAAGAATAAAGGAGATATACAAAATTGTATTAATTACAAATGAATTAAATTGATGAGTCATATCATGAAACTATGAAAATGCGTTATAAAAAGTATAGTATGACAAGAAACTAACATCTCAGAGAATCAATTTGGATTCATGCTAGGGCGGTCGAACATGGAAGCTATACATCTCTTGAGGAGACTCATTAACAGCTTTCAAGAAAGAAAATAAGATTTGGATATGCTGCTTATCGATCTTAAGAAGGCCTATGATAAGATTTTAGTAGAGATTTTATGGAGAGTCTTAGTAAAGAAATGTGTAAGCGTATCATACATTGACATAATATAAGATATGTATACAAATTCAGTGACGAGAATGAGGACATCTGGAGGATTAACACAGGAATTCCCTATAACCGTTGGCTTACATCAAGGTTCAGCCTTAAACCCTTATCCTTTTACCCTTATCTTAGATGAGCTCAGCAGACGTATCCAACAAACAATACCTTGGTGTTTATTGTTTACGAGTGATATTGTTTCGGTCGATGACATGCGTGAGAGTGTAAACACAAAACTTGAATCTTGGCACGATACTTTAAAAAAGATGGGTTTTAGATTGAGGAGGGCAAAGACAGAGTATATGGAGCTTAAACCTAGTAGTGCAGAAAGGACGAATGACTTTGTTATTAAGTTGGGTGATCAAGATATTTCCCGCTGTGCGTGTTTTATATATCTTGGATCGATAGTTCAAAAAGATGGAGGTGTTGATAAAGATGTGATCTTATGTGATCGTAAAGTACTATTTAAAATTAAAGGCAAGTTTTACCGTACTGAAATTAGACTAGATATGCTCTATGATTCTGAGTGTTGGGTGGTGAATTGTGTACATTAACAAAAAATGGGAGTTGCAGAGATGAAAATGCTTAGGTGGATGTGTGGACACATGAGACTGCATAAAATTAGGAATGAATGTATCTGCCTATCTGGGATATGACTGGAGCGACATCAATTGCAGAGAAGATGTGAGAAGCTCGACTAAGATGGTTTTGACATGTACAAAAGAGACCATTAAAGGCACCTGTTATGCGTTGTGAGAGTTTAGTCACTTGACATGTTAAACGGGGGAGGGGTAGATCAATAGACTTGGAATAAAACTATAAGGAAAGACCTGATGCACTTATGCATTAGTGAGATTATGACTAAAGATCAGGCACAGTGACGACAAAAGATCCATATAACCGATTCCATTATATTGGGATAAAGACTTTACTGTTGTTTTGAAAATTACAATGTTTGATTGGAGATGACGATTGAATATAGATCGGCCGAACTTCGAGTAAATCTAACATCACGTACAACTCAACTGAACTTGTCAAATCCAGCTCGAGGAGACTGTTTGAGACCATAAAGAGATTTTTTGAGGTGACATAGAAGAGGCTCTCCCATGGTCTCAAAGCTAGGAGGCTGATGCATGTAGACAATCTCAACGTGGTCGCCATTTGGAAAGTCATTTTTGACGTCCAATTGATGTAACAACCTTTGTCGATGTTCAACCAGAGAGATCAAGACATGAACAATATTCAATTATGCAATGGGTGGGAAGGTCTCGTCATAATCCAAACCATGTTGCTTTATAAAACCAGAAGTTGCAAGACAAGCCTTTAAACGTTCAATCATCCCATCCAGACCATTTTTGATGGTGAGGACCCACTTATAACCTACACATGTCTAGCCAGGAGTTAAAGAGACAAGTTCCCAAGTTTGATTGGCCCAAAGAGCAGCCGTTTCCTCATGCATAGCCACCTGCCATCCCGGATGCCGTAGAGCCTTCTGCAGAGGGATTGGGGTGGAAATATATGACATAGAGATTGCAATTTTGTGAAGCTCTGGAGAAAGATGATGTAGGGAAACGTAATTAGAGATGGGGGAGCAATATAAGTCGTTGCTGGATCAGCAGTTTGAGGAGCATCATTGGTAGTGGATAACAGTCATAAAGTATTTGACTGAGGTGGACGACGAGTGTGCACACGAATAAGAAGCAGTTTAGAGGATATGATTGTCAGAGTGAGTACGAGGGGAGGAAGTGTTGTGGTAACATGAACGACAGGGCGTGGTAGTGTAGGAGGTACTGGATGGGCCGTAGTAAACAATGAAAATGTTGGTCTTCGAGGAAGGTTACATCGGCAGACGTAACTACCTTACGGTCGATGGGGGAATATCAGACATAACATTTCTGAGTGCAGGAATATCTAACAAACATATGTCTGGTAGCGCGGGGAGCAAGATTGTCTGTAGACCAAACACACGAGGCAGTATGCAAAAGGGATGTGCGGATGGGTAGAGAAAACTGAAGAGAGTCACAAAATTTTGAATAGACGAGGGCATGCGATTGATGAGAAAGCCGGCGGTATCGCAAAATACCAATAAATCTTGGGAACTTACATCTGAAACATAAGCGAGTGAGTGATCTCAAGAAAGTCACGATTCTTGCGCTCAACTACAACATTCTGTTGTGGGCATAAGCACATGAAGTTTGGTGGATAATCTTGAACTCATTACATAGATTTTGAAACTCATGCCTCTTATATTCTTGCGTATTGTTGGAATGACGAGCTTTAGTAGGGCTAGAGAATTCAATATTAGTCTCAAACTCTCAATAATGTAAGCACGAAATATTTGGAGTTCAGAGCAATCACGAATTAAATATAAGCTTGTCATACATGAGTAATCATCAATAATTATCAGAAATTAACAAAAACCAAAAACACTAGCTGTTTTATATGGTTCCCAAATATCACTATGAACTAAAGCAAAAAGAGCATTCCTCCGAGTACAATGAGAGAGAAAATAAGAATGATGTTGTTTGCCGAAGGTACAAGACTCACAGGTGAAGTCGGTGAGAGATAGATCGGGAGGAGCTTTCTTGAGAATAGAGAGAGAAGCATGCCCAAGACGCCAATGACACTCAACAGAAGTAACGGAGGAGAGAACCATTGGGGGAACGTTTAGAGTGTAGAGCCTATTAGACAGCCGTCCTTTCCCAATGATATTATGCGCCTGCCGACCCTGCACAACAAAGGAGGAAGAAAAGGTTACAGAGCAGGTGTTGCAAACTGTCTTTGCCAGAATGTAGGAAGTGAAGTTCATCCCACATAACTTTGGCTGTCTCATGATACATGAGCAGACAGTGCGGTTTACTGTGCATGGAATTCATAATCCATGATTGGACGCGACCATCATCGTAGAGCCATTCCTTGGTGGGCTAAGCAGGTTGTCTTAGAGAGATTGTTAAGGAGACCTTTGGTTTGGAGAACACGACGTACGTAATGTATCCACTTGACAAAGTTCTTCTTGCCACTAAAAGAGATAGTGGTGATTCGAAGCTCATCCCGAACATCGGGGAGAGAAGTCGAGACACGTGCCAAAAGAGATGGGGCATCAGTCGAGTTCATGACCAAGAAAGATCAGAGGGGAAACCTCAGTGCGGTTGGCAGCAGGCGGTGGCCCCAGGGAATTGTCGCGGACACTGAAGAGAGGCTGCAAAAGGGTGGAATGGCGGTCTCGGCGAACACGTGAAGGATCAGAGAGGATGCCCCGCAAGCGGTTTGCTGCGATCAGGTAATAAGCGGAAGGCTAGCGAGCTCCAGGTGTGGTCTGGAAACATGTGGAGGTCTCTGCGGACACGATAATATTGGAGGCCGCAACATAGTCTGAGCGAGCTCCAGCTGCGATCAAGCAACAAGCGGAGGTCTTGACAGACACAGCAATCAGTAGACGCGACAAGAGAACTTGGCGGCAAATGTAGAGGTGGCTGTAACGAGTACCTTGCTAGCCTATGGAGCGGTCACTGAAGAAGTCGGACACAATGAGCAGAGGGGGGCACATGCAGCAGAAGCTTTAAGAGGCATGGTCTCTGTGAACAAAGAGTGAGCGGCTGCTCGGGCGGGACCCAACATGCGCAGGAAAAATCGTCTATAAAAGACGCAACGGGGAAGGAAAGAAGCACGCAGAAGGTATCTGGAGGTTAGAGCTGTGGGCTCCCGTAGGAATTCGCAGGAGCCGCGGACAGGAGTGGAGAGCATGTTCTCAAACCAGAAAATAGAAGCGATTGTTCTTTTTGGGTTAAAAAAAAGAATTCGCTCACTCTTTTACCATGCAGATAACATCGGAAGAGAGAAAAATAGTAAATATTTTATTATTTCTCATACAAGTTCTTTACAAGCTACAAGTACATTTATATTGGAAGAGAGACTGGGGCCTAAACTCCAACCTAAGGTGTGGGACTAATTATTAAGCAGGTATTAGGGCTCTAACTGGGACTGTATCACGGGCCTTTGTACAAATTCACTTAACACATACTGTTCGGGGACTCACATTTTCTGTATGGAAACTATCTTGATCTCGCTGCTCCATTCTTAGGAATTATAATCATATCCAGTGATATAGTTCTATTTTTCTTATTTTCTATGGGATATTCAAAGAGTCAGAATAGTTATCTTAAGCACAGAGTTATGCAATAATTAGTTTATTGGTAATTGACATTGCCATACCATTTGGATATGCACTCAACAATTTTCATTTACCTTTTGTTATAATTGTCCCGCTACAGGTAAATCTCATCATTATCATAGTAGACATTAGTAGAGATTAAATCTGCGTAGTTTTTTTTCCTTTCTATGCTGGTGTTATGATGTGTGTGTGCTTGTATCATTAAAAAATATGCAAGTTTTATAGAGTCCTGTTGTAACACTGGATTGTTACTGTTCCGGATTTTGAAAACCAACTGAAAAGCATGACAAAGGCCTAAATTTGTACTGTTTACTTGCAAAGTAATTTCAAATTAAGAGTGAAGATCAATGGAAATAGGAAAGTAAGACTAATCGTATGGATGAAAGAATACACCTTTAAAGGAGCGGTAAATATAGAGAATGAGTGGTCCAGGGTCATTGATTTTTTCCACGGAACACAATAAAGAGAGGAAGAGGGACATTTCTCACAGAAATTTACTTCTAATATTGAGTACCATGTGATAGAGGATCAGATTGATGGGGGGGGGGGGGGGGGAGGGGATTCAATGAGATTCAATCGAGAGGTACTTCTCGCTCAATCAACCACTGCACATTTCTACTTCTTAGAGATAATTCATAACATGAAGGGTTCCAAACACAACACCTTGTATATTGATGTTTACAAAAATGATATGGGAGGAGGCTCTCGTGATCTTGAGTCAGGCTTGTACTAGATGACATCCACCTGTGTCTTCTTCCTTATCCGGGCGATAGTTCTATTGCAACCGGTGTCACATCCGTATGAAGAATACACCACCGTATTTTTTTTAATTTATTTTTCCGCATTATTTTATTTTCAGCACTATATTTTTGATGAATATGAGATGAAAAACACTTAATTATATTCATGCCCCAAAGGGGTATTTGTTTGACTTACACTAGACAAAGAAACTTTAGGAGACCGCGTGGGACTAACCCGTACATATAGCATTAAAAAATACTTAAATACACAAATACTAACAATTTTGTGAATTTATTTTTATCCACTTTATGTTATGCGCATTGTGTCTTCTTATGCACAAATATTGTTATTTTATGTGTCTTATTTGATTAACCGACCATTATGACTCTTGATGGAGGGTCCAGCAATCATACTCAATTAGGGGAATAAGCAAGCAGTTAGTTTTCACATTATTAGTGTACAAAGTTTCTCAAAATTTCGCATTAGTAGTTAATTTTCATATTGAGGGTGATCTTCAAGCATTATACTCCCGTTCTTTCAAGTTTGCTCTTCTCTACGACAATTTTTCCAAATAATCATAGCAAAACAGATATTTTGGTTCTCGAGTTTAAGCACTTTGAAATCTATAATTCTTTCTGAGCTAACTGTAATCATCAATTTTAGCTCCAAGCTAACCTACTGAGGACCAAATATTAGATTAAGGGTCACCAAATGCTCTCCTTGGTGATTATTCATGAAATACATCATGAATTTCACTAAACGTCTCTAGCAAGGATGATATGTAAGCAACTTCACTCATAAGAGACAAAACATCGAAAGACCTTAGAAAATGAGTCTCGGTTTTATCATTTTCTTGCCTCCCGATTCTCCTTATAATTGGTTTCATGCTGAGATACACAAAATTGCCCACATCAAATTGCACACTTCAGTGATAATGATTATATTACTTGCCCTAATTATCTTTGACTGCTTTAATCTGCTCATGGATGATTTGAATGTTTTTATTAGTTCATCTACAATGGAGCTCTTAAGTTCATTATTTCCTTATTTTCTTCCCAATTGAGAGATGTTCGGCATTTCTTATCTTCAAGGGCTTCAAAATGGCCATCTTGATGTTTGCCCCACGAGGAGAGTTGGAGAGGGGACTTCCCAAAAGGGGAAGATGCTGACAAAGGATGTCATTAAAGGTTCTACCCTAGGTGCTAGATAGGAGGTAATGACCTTGGTAGGAACAGGGGATATAGAATGATAACCTCTTACTTGTTTTCCGGAACTGGTCATCAATGATCATTGTTTTAAATGTCCTCCTACATGTCGTTTTTTTAGGATAAAAAGATTGTTTTCTTAAAAAAATTGATCATGTTCTTTTATAAAATGTAGGCCGATATATCCGATTTTTTTTCGATATATCGGTCAACATAAATTTTCAACATATCACCCGCTATTTTATTTTATGTTATGTTAACAATCTAACAGTACATGTCTAAATCACATATATATACTATATAATATATGTTTAAATAAATTAAACTTATTACTTCGTTCTTTTCATGTATTATTCTTATAATCAATTTTATATAATTATTTCGCACTATATTTTTCTTATTTCATATTACAAAATTTTTAAAAGTTTAACATAATTATTAGTTATTATTTATATGATTTTAGTCTAAACTTACTAAGTACGAAAAGACTTATAATCAATTATGGATATTTAGTTTTGAAATCTTCTTAATTTGCCTTAAAACTTAGTACTAACAAAATAAAATTCTTATATAATATTAAATATATTTTACATTGTTCCAATTTGTACTTATAACATTTTACTTTGGATATATTTTTAATTTATTTTAGGATATACATGATTCATTGTTTGTTTAATTGCTATGTTATTTTTTTTCTTTTAGAATATATAATTATACTTAGTATACATAAAAGTATTTTTTAAAAAAAAGATATGAAAAACTGATATTTTTAAATATCCCCGACATGTCTCCGACTTCCGATATCTGTCATTTAAAAACATAATCCGACATGTCGTCGACATCCGTTATTTACAACCTTGTCAATGATAGTAATATATTATATATATCCATTGACAACAGTGAAAGATGAGTGCCCTAATCATTAGAGTGCACAATTTGTACAACTTTACTGCCATGAGTGCAACTTAGCGAAAGTGCTTAGTATGACGCATTTATACCTTGCAATTTAAAATATAGAAATTGAATTTTGAATAGACAAAAATAGTTGGAAGTGTGCTTCAAAACTTACATCACCATGTCAGGCATGTCATAACAAAATATTAACTTATTTAACATAGGTGTGCATAAAAAATCGAAATCGCCCGAACCGATCAGCCCAAACCGATTTTTGGATCGAACCGATCGATTTGGTTTGATTTCGGTTTGGGGGGGTGAAAACCGACTTCATTTTGGTTAGGTTTGTTGGTTGGGTAAACCAAAAAAATCGAACCGAACCGAACCTAATTGTTAGAGAATAAAAACTACTACAAAGCTTATGTATTATAATTCCGTTTGGATTAAGGAATTCAACTTCTTCGTTCTAGGTGACAACAATTAACACTGACAAAGTGAATGGAGTTGAAGATGAAATACATATGAATGAAAATTAAATATGTTATACTTATTGTTTCCAATTTGAACGAATGAATACCTGAACTTATTGTCTTAATTCCACTAGTTAATCTAATTGCTATTATATATGTTTACTTAGTTTCTTTTTAAATGTTGATAAACTTGTTTTTTGGATAATTTATTTTATTGTTAATCGAACTTGTACTCAACTAGTAGTCGATCAACCAAGAAAGCACTAACAAAAACCAATATGTTTTTAATACTATGCAAGTTGTAGCTGTCGGATATCAGAGACACGTCAGTTTAGATTTTTCATGTCGGTTTTAATATATCAGGGGATATATCAGAGATATTTCATATATCGGGTTTTAATATTTAATTATTTACAATTTTAATCATTTTTTAATTTATATGTATTAATATATTAATAATTTGATATTGATTGAACTTCTAAATTTATCAAAGTAATATAAACATTTTGTGTTATACAAGTAATAACGGTATAGCTCGTGAAATAAAACAAGAGTAAGCAAAATGTCAGGAAGTTGTCAATAATAATGGAAGATAAGAAATCTTTAGTTCATAATTCAAATACCATGCATAATTGAAGTTGATGATGGATTTGAGCAAGAAAAAAATCCAGATGAAGGGAAAAACAATCTAAACAATGAAACAATTTTGGTTTATTGTTTATTAGACCATATACACTAATTAAAATAAATTGAAAAGTCAATCGATAAAATGTCGGGATATATCAGCTGATATATCAGTTAATAGCAGACATATCAGAAGATATATTCCAAAAGGATTTTTTGCAAAAAAATATTTGAAACGTGTCGTTTTCTTCATGAAATCTTTATATCGGCCGCCATGTCGGCCATATCGTAGGATATCCACAATACTAATACTATATTTTAAGTTTGCAGGACAACCGAACCAATGTTAAAAAACTGATCCAAACTGAACCGATCAGTTTCAGTTCGGTTTCGGTTTTGGGTGTGTAAAAACTGAGGCTATTCGGTTCGGTTTCGGTTTTGGGTGTAGTAGATAAAGAAATGGATGATTGAGTTTGGTTCCTCTAGAGGCATTTGATCCTTCAAAGTAATATACCCCCTTCCCCTTTCACATTTCGTACTAAAATTGTTCTTCTCATAATGGTCATGGAAAACTTAAGGTTTAGGGGAATGGTGATAATATAATTAGAAGATATAGGTGGAGAACCTTGACCCATACTCAAAGTTAAAAGAACCATTTGTATAAGAACATGAGAATGTTACGAAGCGTATGGGTAACGAGGGAATGATATACTTATCATATAGTTAGTAGTATCATAGTTAATGATCTAGCAAGAGTATCATATAAAGCAATAACAGTTGAAAGAGGAAATAATAATGTTATATGAAAAGAAGCCCTTCACTCGTGCATATATTTGAGTAAGGGAGGCCAAAAAGATGTAAATAACCTGGTTGGATAATATAGGATAAAATACAAGTTGTATTAATTACAATTCTTCCCCTCAAGTCAGATGAATGATATCAGTCGTTTCGAGTTTATGGATGTTATCCATAAACACATCGCATTCCAAGCTTTTGGTGAAGACATAGGCCAATGATCTTTAGAATGAACGAAGGGAGTGGCCAAGTTTTCTTTATCCAGATGATCTTTGATAAAATGTCAATCGACCTCAACATGTTTAGTTCTGTCATGTTGAACTGAGTTGTTATCAATACTGATTGTTGTCTTGTTGTCACAGTATAAGGAGAGGGGGGGCATTCGCCTGGAGTCCCAGATCTTGTAACATAATATGCAACCATAGACCTTCACAGAGACCTCAAGACATTTACCAGTACCTAGCTTCAACACTAGATTTGGCCACCATATTCTGCTTCTTGCTACCATGTTACCAAATTTCCACCAACAAAGGTGGAGTACTCCGTTGTGGATTTCCTGTCATCACGACTTCCAGCCTAATCAACATTAATAAAGACTTTAATCTTTAAGTGGTTGTTCTTGGAGAACTTAAGCCCACAACTAAGGGCCTTCTTTAAGTACCGTAGCACACGATAAATAGTCTCATGATGTCTGATCTTAGTAGCATGTAGAGATCTACTCAAGATCCCTACAACAATGTAATATCAGGACGAGTGTGAGATAGATATAATAACTTCCCAACCAATTTCTGATAACTCAAGGCATCAGTGTGGTCACCATCACAGTCTTCATTAATCTTATGATTCTCCTCCATAGGAGTGTTAACTTGAGCACAACCGAGCATATCAATCTCTTTTAACAGATCCAAAACATACGTATTTTGAGAGGTGAAGAGACATTGGTTTGATCTGGTCACTTCAGTTCCCAAAAAGTAACGTAATCTCTCTAAGTCCTTTACTTTGAATTCAACAGACAAGAGCGCCTTGAGATTTGTAATTTCCTCTGTGTCATCGTCCATGATCACAATGTCATCAACGTAAACAATAAGAAACAGATTTTTTGATCACGTTTTCTGATAAACAAAATGTGATCAGACTGCCCCTATTTTTAGCCAAACTTGAGTATGGCTTTAAGAAACTCTCCAAATCAAGCCCTGAGAGACTGCTTCAGGCCATACAACGACTTCTTTTAGTGACATACAAGCCCTTCTTGCCCCTTCTTCAAAAACCCAGAAGGGAATGTCATGTACACATCTTCATCAAGCTCACCGTGCATGAAGACATTTTTAACATTCAGTTGGTGAAGATCCCAGCCAAGCAAGCAGTATAAGATAGAAGAACACGAACAGAGTCCATCTTTGCTACAGGAGCAAAGGCCTCCTGACAGTCTACTCTCTGAGTATTTGTGTATTCTCGAGCCACAAGGCGAGCCTTATAACGCTCAACGTTACCATCATGGTTTTGCTTAACAGAAAAAACTTACCTTGAATCAATGACTTTCTTGTTAGGATGGAGGGGAGAGACATCCCATGTGTGTTTCTTGTCCAAGACAAACATTTCCATCGCTCGTGCCCATACCAGAATACTCAACAAGTTCCTACCACATCTTTGGAATAATAATCAAGGACAATGAAGATATAAAGCCCTGATGAGCATGGGTAAGGTGATGATAAAAAAAACATGGTTAGGAATAGGGTGTTGTGTACACATAGCTTTACCTTTTAGCAATGCATGGGGAACATGTAGATCATCACTAGAATCTGAGTCCAAACATGTAGTGGGGAAACGACGGTGACCTTTTTATCTATTTGACGACGGTGGTATATATGAGAAAAAAGAAAGATGAGCGATGGACATGGGAAACTGTGTAGGAGATGTAGGAGGCGTTGGGGACATAGGGGCGTAGGAGGTGTAGCTAGGGCGGAAGAAATGGTAGGAGTAGGAGCTATCAGAGGGAGAGGAACAGTAGAATCAGAAGTAAAGTGACCAATCTCCTCCTGACGAGTAACTATAGAGGAAGAGAGGGCATGAGACGGTATCTGAGAAACCAGGTAGTATAAGTCACCGCGATTTGTACCACTACCAATGGTCCGCTTCGTACTCAGTTCCTGAAAAACACATGAATCAGGAAAAAAGTTACAAAACAGTTAAGAGATCGAGTGATATTGCTAATCAAAAGTAAACTGCGTGGAAAAGAGGTAACATGAAGGATAGAAGAAATGGAAATTGAAGGAGAACATGAAATGTGTCCCTTGCCCACAATGGGGGACAAGGTGCCATTCTCCGAGATAACTTTGTCCTTATCAGTCATGGGGTGTAGGAAACAAAATCTAAAGAGGATCCTGTCATTTGATCGGTAACTCTCGAGTCAATGATCCAATCACACAGAGGAGTTGTGGCAGTATGGGAACTGGGCATAGCAGTAGTAGCAAAGGAAGTAGAAGTACCAGAGGCAGCGTCAGACTGAGAGTGTAGAAGACGACAGAGAGAATCCAATTCATGTGCGTTAAAATTTCTCGGAGGATGGCAGATAGGCTCTTCACAGACTTTTGTATAGTAGGCAACATCATAAGATCGAGAACCACTCTGTCGAGGCCCCTCACATACAAGTTCACGACCAGGACTGGGTCCTGGTGGAGCAAGGGGAGGATGGAGTTTGAACCAGACATCCTTTGTGTGACCCCTGTGGCCACATTAATCACAAGTAGGGACAATGCTGGTGGGGTTGACGCTACCTCGACCAACACTAGTAAAGACAACAATTAGGAGGAGCAATCGTGCTGAGGGACCTATGCCGGTCTTCATCGCCAAGAATCATATTGAATGCCTCCCGAAGAGATGAGAGAGGTGAGCAGTGAAGGATATTAATCCGAGTCGTATCCAATTCCATGTTCAAACCCAACAAGAAAACATGCAAACAAAAACATTCTTCTTTTTTCGCAACAAGACTGCATCAGAAGTACACGCAGGAGTAAATTGTTCAAAGTAATCCAATTCTTGAGAGAGACACTCAGACTCAGAGAAGTATGTGGACACAGTCATAGATCCATGTCTCAACTCCAAAATATGGCGCGTGAGCTCGTAAATCTGGGTGGAAATATTGATCTGAGAGTATGTTTCGCGTGCCCGAGTCCATATCTCATGGGCAGAGTCCATCCACATATAACTCGAGTATACCTTAGGAGATATATAATGGAGGAGCCATTAGATGACAAGGAAATTTTCAGAATCCCAGCGCTGCCAAGTAGAATCATTCTTAGTGTTGATGCGCGAAAGTGGCACCAGGCAACTAACACGGAGGGAGTGTGTTCGGTCTCACAAGCTGAGTGGAGAAGAGGAAAGAAGGCTGCGGGGGAAGAAGAATGAAAGAAGCTTCTGAGTGCTTGAGAGTGGAGCAAGCGCTTGTCAAAGGGTTGCGGGGATAGAGGAGAGGGTTGCCGAGAATAGCCGGGAAGGCTGATGAGAAGAGGAGGATGTTCAGGAGCCGTCGAGCAGACGGTTACTATGACGATCGACCAGCAGCGAACAATTTGCTTAGCAGAGAAAAAGCTTGCTGAGCAGAGAGCAAGCTTGCTGAGCAGAGAGCAAGCTTGCTGAGCAGAGAAAAAGCTTGCTGAGCACAGAGCAAGCTTGCTGAGCAGAGAGCAAGCTTGCTGAGCAGAGAGCAAGCTTGCCGAGCAGAGAGCAAGCTTGCTGAGCAGAGATGCTTGATCAACAGAGAAGGTTGATCAACAGAGAAGGTTGATCAATAGCGGAGCTTGATCAACAGAGAAGGTTGATCAACAACGGAGCTTGAGCTGACAGTTACTTGGACGGTTGCTCTTGCCCGTTAACACCGAGAGAGCTAGACTTAGCTGAGAAGAAGAGAGTGGGCCGCTAACAGCGGCAACAACAGACTTCGCCCGCAACGGCTTAAATGTCACTCTTGCGACGGACTTTCCTTTAATCAAGAAACAAGATTACAGCTTGCTAATGCACCTTTACATGAAAAAGCAATAAATGGTACAAAGGGGGAAGCTGACGATTAAGGAAAGAGTTGCCAGAGGCTAAGGAAAAGAAGCTGCTGGCAGGCCGCGCGGCTTGATGGCAAGCTGTGGAGGAGTGGAAAACTGAGTCCGCAGGGCTTGCTGGCAAGCTGACGGTAAGCTGTGGAGGACTGAAAAACTGAGTCCGCAGGGCTTGCTGGCAAGCTGACGACAAGCTGTGGAGGACTGGAAAACTAAGTCCGCAGGGCTTCCTGGCAAGCTGACGACAAGCTGTGGAGGACTGGAAAACTGAGTCCGCAGGGCTTGCAGTTTTCCTCTTGCACCTTGTGCCACCACCCCTAAATGAGAGGTATCAGGGGCTATTTATAGGCCCGGGGAAGTATCTTCTAAAAGCGGGGCCCAGTGACATCATCATGACGACCTGCGCGGACTTGGCGAGCAAGATGCCTGGCTGGGCGGACTGGGAGAAGGCAGGCCGCCTCCTTTGGGCTGCTAAGGCATAGGGGGCGGCCTGAAGAAGGAGGCCCCCCTGGTGGGCGGCCTGGCTCGGGAGGCCGCCCCTGGTGGGCGGCCTGACAAGGAGGCCGCCCCTAGTGGGCGGCCTGGAGCAGGGAGGCCGCCCCTGGTGGGCGGCCTGGCAAGGAGGCTGCCTCTGGTGGGCGGCCTGGAGTAGGGAGGCCGCCCCTGGTGGGCGGCCTGGCACAGGGAGCCCGCCCCTGGTGGGCGGCCTGGCAAGGAGGCCGCCCCTGGTGGGCGGCCTGGAGCAGGGAGGCCGCCCCTGGTTGGCGGCCTGGAGCAGGGAGGCCGCCCCTGGTGGGCGGCTTGGCACAGGGAGGCCGCCCCTGGTGGGCGGCCTGGCAAGGAGGCTGCCCCTGGTGGGAGTCCTGGAGCAGGGAGGCCGCCCCTGGTGGGCGACCTGGCACAGGGAGGCCGCCCCTGGTGGGCGGCCTGGCAAGGAGGCCGCCCCTGGTGGGCGGCCTAGAGCAGGGAGGCCGCCCCTGGTGGGAGGCCAGCAAGGGAGGCGGCCTGGGCACTGGAGGTCGCCAAAGGGCCAGCAAGGGAGACGGCCTGGGAAGCAGGCCGCCCCCTAGGGCTGCTGAGGGGGCGGCCTGAGGAGCAGGCCGCCCCTGGGTGGCGGCCTGAGGAGCAGGCCGCCACTGGGCAGACAGAAGAGGCGGCCTGAGGAGCAGGCCGCCCCTGTAGGGGAGGAAACCCTCTGATGGCGAGCCGGAACGTGAGTCCGCCGAGCCCGCGACGGTTGAATTGGTCCAGGGTTGATACTGGCTTGGCGACCTGGCGGGCTGAAGGAATAGATCGCATAGATCGCCCCCTGTTTGCTTTGGATTGCCTCCTGTAAGGGAAAATGTTGCGCGGTTAGCGGGCCGAACCGCGCGTCCTGCGAAGTTGAGCTATGGGAACAGCCTGCCGTCCCGCAGGGCACGCGGTTGCTACGCGACCTGGGCGGAAAGAGAAATCTATCCGCCTACACTATGGACTTGTCGCGAACTACAGGGAGAATCTGAAGGTCGCGACTAGCCAGCTGGCTACCTTGGGAAAGATCGCCGATTTCTGGGTTAACATAATCCCCGCACTTTTTTAAGTTTCGAAGGGAACTTCGAAAAAGTTGGAGACCCATGAAAATCGTGATCCACCCCAAAGGAAGAGGAGACAAGAGGAGATAGAACCTGATGTCTTTCCTAACAAGGTTGCTACTGCCTGTCTTTTTCCTGCGCAGGAAAAGTGAATATAGGCATGCTTGGGAGGTACACCTTGCGCGTACCTGAGTTTGACTGATGGAGGCTTGCAAGCGTCTGCTGCTTTCTGTAAAAGAAATGTTAGAAACAAAAATGGGATATAAAAGTAGCTTTCAAGTACCTGTGAAGAAGCTTGCAAGTGTCTGCTGATCTCTGCAAATAAGGAGTTAGGAGCAGACAAAATATGTGGAAGTAGCTTGCAAGTACCTGTGAAGAAGCTTGCAAGTGTGTGTTGTTTACTGCAAAATGAGAGTTAGAAACATACAGAATGTATGAAAGAAGATTGTAAGTACCTGTGAAGAAACTTGCAAGCATCTGCTGATCACTACAAAGAGAAAGAGTGAGTAGCATGCATATCATAATGAACTAAACTGCAAGTACCTGAATGAGGCTTGCATGTGTTAACTATTGATGAGATAAGGTGTACATGACCAAATAACAGAGGAAATGCTTGACGAACTCTACTGACAATTAAATGAAGATCAAACCAGAATAACAAACTTCTTGTTATATTAGAGATGTCATCTTTAACATGAAGTCAAGATCAATGAGTCGAGTGCTGACTGTTGGTAGATATGATCATATTGGCAGAGAAAAAGTTTGACGAATTCTGCCAATCTTAACTAGATTGCAATAACATGGCTTGATGATCAAGGAGAGTAAGATTCTTTGATCAATGTTTGATGCCATTAGATTTTGATAAGAGTAAAGAATAGCTCTGTGAATCATCATCTGATAGAGCTTGAGCAAGCAATGTATATGAAATGAGCATAAGCAAAGCGGATGTTTGCTAATCCTTTTGAAAGGTCGGATTAACCTGTTCACCTGTGAAAGAAGGCAGTTGATAAAAAGTGGTCTATACTCGGAAGTGACTAAAGAAGGCTGGATGCTGCCACAGGTGTTCCCCGTGGGCCTTATGCATCGCTTGCCTGAGAATGGTCATTCCGAGTATAGTCCTACTCAAAGCGGGCTGGCCGCGCATCCTCTAGGAGGCACAAAAGAGAAAAACAAGGAGAATCCTGAGAAGGATTGCTAGAAACACTGCTCTCTTGCCCCGGGTACAATTATCACTGATCAATGAGACTAGTTGCGCCAAGTGGCCTATTGCTTGTCTGAGGATTGATCAGTGGAATTGTGGGATCCCGCGAAGGCACGGATCGAGAGTACCAGAGAGTGTTCGGCCATCACAGTTGTGAGATGATCAAAGAGACAAGGCTACGCTTGATCGCCATTGCTTGTCAAGCAAAGATCACCGTAACTGTAATGTATCCTTTGCGAAGCACAGCAGAGCTAACACATGGATCCTCCCTAGCACACACTCTGTGTTAGATGCCGGCTAGGATCCAAAGTCCCGTATTCTTCCGCATGAGAGTTGGATAGCCCCCACTACACATATGCGAACACTCCCCGCGATATGTGGTCGTTGTGGTCTTACACCGGAATCCAATCTCGAGGGGGCCTATAGCAAGACTTGGCGATATCTTATTGGCGTAGTGATCTCTTCGGCAAAGAGAAAAAATAGAGTATGAAGCATCACAAGAAGGGAACTGTGTCAGTATAAGATCCCTGATAAAAGCTTTATTGAAAAGCAAGAAGCAGCACTTAGGAGTGCTTTAAAATGAAAATGTTTGAAAAGTAAGAGTAAGAGTAACCGATCACAGTTGTGAAAAAATTTGGAGAACTATGAAGTCCTTTGCCGGCTTAGAACAGTCTTCCATGCACACCCTCGTCATCGGCATCGAAACATTCGACAGTTTTATTAACAACGAGGAGAGGGGGCTCTTCGACTAGGCTCACCCCTCTTGAGCTGCAAGGAATGTCTGCAACTTCTTTGCCCTTTGAGGTTGTTGGATCAGGGCGATCTTCTTTGGGAAACATGTCACACATCTTACCCTGTCGGAGCATCCTTTGCACAAGCTGGCGGAGTGCTCGACTGTTCTCAGTCAGGTGGCCTGGCTCTTTGTGGAACTCGCATTATGGTTCTGAGTCTCTAGATCTTTGATCAGCCGATCGATAAGGCTTTTTGTAGTTAGCTTTATCCTTCATGATTTGGCTCACTTCTTGAATGACCTCATCTAGTTCGGACTCATGCAAGTCATCGCCTTGCTGATGGTAGACTGCAGCTATTTGAGAAGATGGAGCTGGTGGTAGTAGTGGGTCTCGAGTACGGTCTTGATCCCGGAAGGAGTATCGACGATGCTGAAATCTTCTTTCCCTCCTTGAGTTAGTTGGGAAATCTTTCCGAGGAGACCTCGGAGGCTGTTTATGAGAAGGATCTTTCTCTGATATAAGCTTGGAGACGAAGCCTGGGTTGCTCTTTTCGCCTCGGATGTATGAGTTGGCTAAGGAAATCAACTCTTGGTATGTTCTTGGAGCACGGACATTGACTTCAAACTTGAGAGGCCCTTCACGGAGACCGTGGATAAGAGCCACTCGGTACATTTCTTGATCGACAATCTCGATGTCCAAGATTTCTCTTTGGAATCGATCAACGAATTGAGACCAAGTTTCATTTCCACGCTGCTTGATCTCAAAGAGGGCTTCAGGACTGCCCTTTCTCTTGGTTGAGGTAGAGAACCTGAGCAAGAACTCCCTTCGCAGATCAGCAAAGGAAGTGATGGAGTGAGGACAAAGGCCATAGAACCAGTCCCTCACTTGTCCATCAAAGGTGGTGACAAGGAGCTTGCACTTAGTTGCATCTGACAGAGTCTTGAGAGCAACAGCCGATTCGAAGGCTTGAAGGTGCTTTACTGGATCAGTCTCTCCAGTGTAGATTGACAGTCGAGGCTCTCTGAAGTTTGCTGGAGTAGGTTCGTGACGAACATTCTCTGTAAACGGTGACGACTCTTCTTGCTCTTCTACAGCATAAGGATGAAAAGGAGCATAAGCTGCAGCTGCAAATGAAGCATGGGGATAAAAGGGAAAAGCTGCTGCAGGAGCAGAGGCAGGAGCTGGGGGGAAAGGATGACTTCCCTGAAAGTTGAGAAATCTTGCAGGACTTCCCCAGGCTGCTCCCCGGAAGAAGTTTTGACGAGCTGCAAACTCTTCATCTTGAGGTCGCAAAGGGGCTGCAGGCCCTTGCGTAATGGTTGGCGTGTAAGGAGGATAGAACAACGGGCAAGCTTGAGGATAAGCTTGCTGATGCTCCAATGTTGGTGTTGGGTTGATTGGAGCAGCTGGAGCTGTTGCTGGTTGAGTGTCTAATCGTTGTGTGATTGTAGCAAGAATTTGGTTGATTGCTTGGAACTGCTGAGCATTCTCACGGCGCGATTGCTCGAAGGCCTCCCAGAGTGGATCTTCACTGGGACTTGGAGCAAGGTTCTCAGCTGGTTGGTGGTCTGTCATGGATAACTGGCAGTTTTCACTGTCTGTTCGGATCTGAAGGCCGCGTGTTAACTGTTGATGCGCGAAAGTGGCACCGGGCAGCTAACACGGAGGGAGTGTGTTCGGTCTCACAAGTTGAGTGGAGAAGAGGAAAGAAGGCTGCGGGGGAAGAAGAAAGAAGGAAGCTTCTGAGTGCTCGAGAGTGGAGCAAGCGCTTGTCAAAGGGGTTGCGGGGATAGAGGAGAGGGTTGCCGAGAATAGTCGGGAAGGCTGATGAGAAGAGGAGGATGATCAGGAGTTGTCGAGCAGACGATTACTATGACGATCGACCAGCGGAGAAGATTAATGAGCAGCGAAGAACTTGCTTAGCAGATAAAAAACTTGCTGAGCAGAGAGCAAGCTTGCTGAGCAGAGAGCAAGCTTGTTGAGCAGAGAGCAAGCTTTCTGAGCAGAGAGCAAGCTTGCTGAGCAGAGAGCAAGCTTGCTGAGCAGAGAGGCTTGATCAACAGAGAAGGTTGATCAACAGAGAAGGTTGATCAACAGCGGAGCTTGATCAACAGAGAAGGTTGATCAACAGCGGAGCTTGAGCTGACAGTTACTTGGACGGTTGCTCTTGCCCGTTGACACCGAGAGAGCTAAACTTAGCTGAGAAGAAGAGAGGGCGCCGCTAGCAGCGACAACAACAGACTTCGCCCGCCGTGACTTAAATGCCACTCTTGCGACGAGCTTTCCTTTAATCAAGAAACAAGATTACATCTTGCTAATGCACATTTACATGAAAAGCAATAAAGGGTACAAAGGGGGAAGCTGGCGGTTAAGGAAAGAGTTGCCAGAGGCTAAGGAAAAGAAGCTGCTGGCAGGCCGCGCGGCTTGATGGCAAGCTGTGGAGGACTGGAAAACTGAGTTCGCAGGGCTTGCTGGCAAGCTAACGACAAGCTGTGGAGGACTAGAAAACTGAGTCCGCAGGGCTTGCTGGCAAGCTGACGACAAGCTGTGGAGGACTGGAAAACTGAGTCCGCAGCGCTTGACGACAAGCTGACGACAAGCTGTGGAGGACTGGAAAACTGAGTCCGCAGGGCTTGCTGGCAAGCTGACAACAAGTTGTGGAGGACTGGAAATCTGAGTCCGCAGGTCTTGCTGGCAGCGGCAGTTTTCCTCTTGCGCCTTGTGCCACCACCCCTAAATGAGAGGTATCAGGGGCTATTTATAGGCCCGGGGAAGTATCTTCTAAAAGCGGGGCCCAGTGACGTCATCATGACGACCTGCGCGGACTTGGCGCGCAAGCTGCCTGGCTGGGCGGACTGGGAGAAGGCAGGCCGCCTCCTTTGGGCTGCTAAGGCATAGGGGGCGGCCTGAAGCAGGAGGCCGCCCCTGTTGGACGGCCTGGCTCGGGAGGCCGCCCCTGGTCGGCGGCCTGGCGAGGAGGCTTCCCCTGGTGGGCGGCCTGGAGCAGGGAGGCCGCCCCTGGTGGGCGGCCTGGCACAGGGAGGCCGCCCCTGGTGGGCGGCCTGACAAGGAGGCTGCCCCTGGTGGGCGGCCTGGAGCAGGGAGGCCGCCCCTGGTTGGCGGCCTGACAAGGAGGCTGCCCCTGGTGGGCGGCCTAGAGCAGGGAGGCCGCCCCTGGTTTGCGGCTTGGAGTAGGGAGGCCGCCACTTGTGTGCGGCCTGGCACAGGGAGTCCGCCCCCGGTGGGCGGCCTGGCAAGGAGGCCGCCCCTGGTGGGCGGCCTGGAGCAGGGAGGCCGCCCCTGGTTGGCGGCCTGGCACAGGGAGGCCGCCCCTGGTGGGCGGCCTGGAGCAGGGAGGCCGCCCCTGGTGGGCGGCCTGGCAAGGAGGCTGCCCCTGGTGGGCGGCCTGGAGCAGGGAGGCCGCCCCTGGTGGGCGGCTTGGAGTAGGGAGGCCGCCCCTGGTGGGCGGCCGGCCTGGCACAGGGAGTCCGCCCCTGGTGGGCGGGGCAAGGAGGGCCTGGCTGGAGCAGGGAGGCCGCCCCTGGTGGGCGGCCTGGCACAGGGAGGCCGCCCCTGGTGGGCGGCCTGGCACAGGGAGGCCGCCCCTGGTGGGCGGCCTGGCAAGGAGGCCGCCCCTGGTGGGCGGCCTGGAGCAGGGAGGCCTCCCCTGGTGGGCGGCCAGCAAGGGAGGCGGCCTGGGCACTAGAGGCCGCCAAAGGGCCAGCAAGGTAGGCGGCCTGCGAAGCAGCCCGCCCCTAGGGCTGCTGAGGGGGCGGCCTGAGGAGCAGGCCGCCCCTGGGTGGCGGCCTGAGGAACAGGCCGCCACTGGGCAGGCAGAAGAGGCGGCCTGAGGAGCAGGCCGCCCCTATAGGGGAGGAAACCCTCTGATGGCGAGCCGGAACGTGAGTCCGCCGAGCCCGCGGCGGTTGAATTGGTCCAGGGTTGACACTGGCTGAGCGACCTGGCGGGCTGAAGGGATAGATCGCATAGATCGCCCCCGGTTTGCTTTGGATTGCCTCCTGTAAGGAAAAATGCTGCGCGGTTAGCGGGCCTAACCGCCCGGCCTGCGAGGTTGAGCTATGGGAACAGCCCGCCATCCCGCAGACCACCCGGTTGCTACGCGACCTGGGCGGACAGAGAAATCTGTCCCCCTACACTATGGACTTGTCGCGAACTACATGGAGAATTTGAAGGTCGCGACTAGCCAGCTGATTATCTTGGGAAGGATCGCCGATTTCTGGGTTAACACTTAGGGGGGTTCCACGACTGTCTAATCTATATATCCGAACATCTGATGACTCAGAATTACATTTTGAGCAGCACGAGACCTTTTAAAGTAATTAGTCTCATCCGAAGGCATAATGGTGATTTTCAATGAGTTAGTGTGTCCCTAACTCGTAAGTCCTCTGAGGATCACTCATCTGAGGCGCCATAACACTAGGCTAGGAGGACGAAGAATCAATTATGGTGGCACAAAGAAAAAAATACTATAGGAAGCCAGATCTGTATCGACAAGAACTCAGGAAAGGCATAATGGGAGCAGTGACTGGGGAAATGTCAGTCAGAGGAAGGGAAAAACAAGAAAATGTCGCATAAGTTGTGCCGACGAAGAGGGGCTCACTAGCTGGATGGCAATGAGCTGGCCACGGCTTGGAAGAAGCAGAGCAGAGATCCTTGGAAAGAAGATCCGGTTGAAAGATGATCCGATATTGGTAGAGCAGTCTCAATCGAGCAGACGACGACACAACACCCCTAGAGCAGTCTCGATCGAACAATGTACTTGCAGGAAGCTGTCTAGAGTTGATGTCGACGAAGAATCATTGGCTGGAATAGAGCAGACAACACAAAGAAAGTCATGGACGTTGAAGACACGACCAGCAACAGAAGAAATGAGCGTCGATGATGAGGCAACAAGCATCACAGGGATGGGCAGCGGTCTCCTTCAGTGAATGCACTCTTGGACGTGGGAACCACACGAGTCAACATGGAGAGGGCCTCAACATTACTAGACTGATGGCATTGAACCTAGTAGTTTGTGAGAAATTTGTGTTCGTGAGTGACTTGATTGAGGGGGGATGTAAGACACAAAACTTCAAACTCAATACTCATTGTCAAAGATTACATCAAATGATTGTTTGAGATCCAACACTGATGAATGGGGATTGTTGTCGAAGAGTTAAGGACAATATGGGAATATGGGATCGAGGACTAGAAGTGGTGACTCTCTCATGAAGTAGAGGGTGATTATGTCAAATGGCTTTCGAGGCAAATACAATAGGAAGAAGCAGCGACTCTAGACAATCGGAGAGGACTACATAGTGAAGAAGCAACAACTCTCAATGATTGAAGAGGACAGTACTGAGGAGGCAGCAAACAAGCTCAATTGATGGAAAAATGCTTCTACAGAGTGAGTAGATTGATTGAGACAATCAAAGGAAATAATTGCAACAATTCATTGCGGAAGGGAGATGTGAATGAAAAAGTAACTTGTAAAGTCATTCATGACAATTAGAGGATGACGACTCACTATATCTGCAACAAATTGTGACCAATAGGAAGATGACAAATCAAACAACAACAATAACACTCAAGATCTCACCATAGTGGGGTCGGAACTCAGAACCGTAGAGCATTGTTGGTCTAATTGCAGTTTGGTAAAACTTGCTTTTAAGTTTTAATGGTACTTTACGATGACATAAAATCCCAGATGTGCCTCTCCACTTCAACCAATCTACTTGGATTCTTTGTATCTCAAAGAATAAAAGGCATGCACAAAATTTTCGTTGGTCAAAGGAGCTAAGAAATGTGGTGCAATAACTTGTGGATCAAAGTCATGTTGAGGACAACAAAGCATTATGGATGAGGATGGCAGGGCGAAGAACTTTGGAGTAAAGAACTTTGGAGTAAAGACCTGTGGAGTGAAGACCTGTGGAGTAAAGACCCGTGGAGTACGATGGTCTTACAGAGTTGGTGAATTTCACGAAGGCGCTTACAAAGTGAGGAAGATGTGTGTGGAGTAAATTCTCATGATCGAAGAAGAAGTGACCTAATGAAAGCTCTTGCAATCTGTGGAGATTGCGAGTAACAAAAGTTGCGGCTAGGGCAAACCTAGCTCTGATACCATTAAAATTGATTGAAATGTTTGTGTGTTTTGTATTAAGTTACACACACCTTTAATGTACAGAAGGGAAACCATCCAAATTACAAGAATTCCCCTAGAATAAAATAAACAAATAAAAATGGAATATATCTTATAGGTCCTAATTATAATAAATACATAATCCAATACAATGTCCTTATAATTTTGTTTTTGTGAAGCTATTTTTTTTGAGATCTTGTTTTAATGCTATTAATATAATTATTTGGCAAAGTGAATTTTTTGTTAAGCATTTTTGATGTTCTCTATGATTTCTTTCAAATCAGTCCCATGACTTCAATAATGAGTATTTCAATTTTCATTGTATTTGTTATTGACTTTCTATTACTTTATTCTGTGAAAAGAACACCCAGATAATTTCGTTTGGCTTATACATGTTCTTGACTGGCCACTCTAACTGATGCTATCAGGTTGAGCGAATTGTGTCTGCTGAGGTGGCCAAACCATATGATGTTCTAGGAACTAATTGGAAGGCCTCGTTTGATAACATTAAGAAAAGGTAAGAGTCGAGTTGTTTCACCACATTCTTATCCATGATGAATGTGAATTACACAAGGTAACTTCTTTCCATTTATTTCTTGTAAGCTGTTATTCAGTTTGTAGGTGCTTTTTTTATTGTTTCTGGTGAAGAAAATATGTATAAAGGACCATCTAAAGCCCACTTCCTCTTTAGGATTCAGTCCCATATCTTAGAATGAGATTTCTACTCCTCTCTCTCTTCCTATATAAGTGTGCTAATACCTATATGTGTTGACCATAATTGAGATTTTAATACAAATATCTTTTATTTTTTCTATTTTCGCGTATTCCTAAATTTCTTTTTTGGGGTCTTGCTCTCGCCCACACCTCCAGCTTGTTTTGGCGGTTGGCCTTTTTTTTCTAACCTCAGCTTTCATCTTTTGCTCCTTCCCCTTTCATTCCCTCCCATCTGCTTTTGTGGCATTTTCTCTCCGCCACTCTAGGCCCCACCTGACTGCCACCTTCGCAGTCTCACTAGTCTTGTCGCACTAGTCTTGCTGCTGTCGTTTTCCTCCCCTGCCAAGCTCTTCTCCTAACCAGCGTTGCTTACTGCTCACCCAACTCCTACGATTTGTAGATTCTGCTCGCAGATCCTTGCGCACCTTGTCGCGTGTTGTTTGATCGCCGTGATCGCCCATGGCCTATGCCCGCTAGTCCTCCAGCTGATCAGGCCTTCTGCTCGTAGGTCTTGGTCGCCGCAACTTCTCGCTGCACCTGCTTGTCGATCTCGTGCGAGATCTTTCCTGCCGCGCCTTCTCGCAAACAGATCTGCGAGCTTTTTCCCGCGAGCGTCGGACTGCACGTTCCCTACCCGTTGGCCTCATGCTCGCTGCTCCTGTTCGCCAGGCCGCCTGTTCTCCTTGCAATTGAAAGTGTTCATACCCGCCAGAGCTCCTGCATTTCCGAGTTTTTGTCCTCTGCCTATTCGCATCAGTCCTTCCCCTGCCTGCCCGCGGGGTTCTCCTCTCTAATTGCAGAAGGCTGACCGCGGAAGTTTGTCAACCGGCCTCCTCTCCTCTTGCTGTGTGTGCTCTTTTGCAAGTGCTCCTACTCGCCGCTGTTTCTCCACCCAACCGAGCTTTTCTGCTTGTCCGCAGCTCCTCCTAGTCGTGCGTTACTACATCCTTTGTGTATTTCATCCTTCTTGGATTTTACTGATGCTCCTTCTCTTCCTGCCCGTGCTGCAACCCCCTCCCTGAAGTCCGCGATGAGTTTCGGATAACCACTATCTCTCTTAGTGGGAAGAAGAACTTTGTTGAGTGCGTGCACTCCGTTCGTTGTGTTCTGCAGACCAAATGCCTTCATCATCTCACAAAGGCAACGACTAGCGAGCCCACCGAGGACTGGCTTCGTGATGACGGTCGTGTCCAATCGTGGATCCTCAACTCTATGGATAGTGAACCATATTGGATGACCATGTATCATGAGATGGCCAATGCCATGCGAGAGGAACTTCACTCCCTCTATTCTGGCAAGGACAATCTCTACACATCACAGATCTTCAAACTCTTGACTCAGGAGTGGCAGGAAACTTAAGCGCAAATCAAAACTCTTGTAGAGGCATAAATTTAACATCAGCCTCTTACAATTAACCTTGTAATACAATGAGCACAAAAAGAAGCAGTCAGGATCGCTATGATGATGGTCTGTGTTCCATCACATCTACATAACGTCTAGGCTCAAATTCTCTCTTCCTCTACAATTCCCTCTCTTTCGGATGTGTGCTCCATACTATTAAAAGTTACACCGCCACCCGATGCTCCTAGGACTCTATCTCTAACCCTCCAACAGTCTTTCACATCTCCCTTTGCTCCTCCTTCATCTTGTGCAAGTCGCACCACTTCTCGAGGATGAGGCCGTAACAAAGGACAACGTCTTAATTGTTCTCATTGCGTTCAGGATGGTCATTTTGAGGCAACATGCCATCTTAAATATGTTATGCCCCACAACAACATGCATCCATTGCGATCGATACTGCGTCCACCACCCGTAATGATATTGATTCCTTGTGCACAGAACTCTAGCATTTTAAGGGATGACTAGTCGTTCTTCTGGCTCTTTTACGTCGATCTCCAATAAAGGTATCTCCTATCTCCCATAACTCTACTTGGATTGTGGACTCAGGTGCCACACATCATCTTACTCCGCAAAAATTGTCTCAGTACTTACAATCTACGCATCCCAAGTTCGACGCTGTGTCTAATGGTGAAACTATCTCGGTTTCTGGCTCTGCTGATTTGCCCCTCACTCCAACTCTCTCTCTCTCTTCGCTCAATTCTTCATGTTCCGGGATCACCTTTTAATCTTCTTTCTGTTAGTCATTTTATTCAGGATCTTGATTGTTGTGTAATCTTCTCTCACTCATCTTTTGTTGTGCATGATCGACAGACACAAAATATCATTGGTAAATGACTACTGTATAATTGACTTTGTATCTTGGATGCTCCACTCACGGTTCTCTCACCTGTCCCTATCTCTTTGCTCCGTCCTTCATGTTTTGGAATCACCTTTTAATTTTATTTCTGTAAGCCGTCTTTCTCAGGACCTTGATTGCTGTATAATCTTCTCTCCCTCATCTTTTGTTGTGCAAGATCGACAGACACAAAATATCATTGGTAAGTAACGACTGTCTAATTGACTTTGTATCTTGGATGCTCCACCCACGGTTCTCTCATCTGTCTCTCTCTTCGCTCGATCCTTCATGTACCAGAATCACCTTGTAATTTTCTTTTTGTTAGCAGTCTTACTCAGTACCTTGATTGCTGAGTAATCTTCTCTCCCTTATTTTTTGTTGTGCAAGATCGACGAACACAGAATATCATTGGTAAATGGAGACAATCTAATTGGCTTTGTATCTTGGATGCTCCACACACAGTTCTCTCATCTGTCACTTTTGTTGATTGACATCGACGTCTAGGGCATGCTCCCTTTCCAATCTTCAAGAAAGCTCTTTCTGATACCTCCCTCAATGACTTTAATTGCAAATTATGTATCTTCGAAAAATAGGTTCGTCTTTTCTCTCTCATTTTACTCGGAGCAATGTTCTTTTTTCTTTAGTGCACTATCATATTTGAGGATCATATAAAACATCTTGTGTTTATGGTTATCATTATTTTATTACATTTATTAATGATTACTCTCGAATGACATGATTGTATTTACTTTGTGATCGTGCTGAAGTACTATCTATCTTTCGTGCTTTTATTTCGGAGACTCATACTCAGTTTTCCAGTTCTCTTAAGATATGCTTCATCGACAATGCACGTGAACACACAAGCCATGTTTTTACTAATCTTTGTACTGAGATCTAACTTCATGTGCTTATATGCTCCAAGAAAATGATGTGACCGTGCGGAAAAATCGTCACCTTCTTGAGGTCGCACGCTCATTGATGTTTCAAATTCAGGTACCGAAACTTTACTGGATCTTCACGGTTTCTACGGTCTGCCATCTTATCATTCACATGCCCTCCTCCATTCTCAATTTTGCGACTCATTTTTGTCTTCTTTTTCCTTACACCTCCCGCTTTTCTGTCACACCTCACGTTGTTAGATGTACATGTTATACCTACTCTCTTGGTCCTTCCACTGACAAGCTTGCTCCTCGTGCTACCATTTGTATGTTCGTTTGTTACTTTCACACTCAGAAAGGGTATGCGCGTTACTCTCTAAACGATCTCAAATTTGTCGTTTCGGCGAATGTAACTTCCATCGAAGACCAACCTTTTCACTCTCCCTATCCAGCTCCTCTCACACCTCCACTATTACCATGTCCTACCGTTCCTGTTACATCTCATCTTCCACCACTCCTTCCAACCCGACTCCAGTACCCTCAAATCACCTCTTTGTGTGTACACTCGTCGTTGTCCTAGATCTGATGCCCTACAACAGTTACCCTCTATTAGTGATACTTCGTGACCTGAAAATCCAGCACCAGTAGCTACGACTCATCCCTTGACTAATTATGTATCTTTGTATCGCCTCTCCCCTACACTTCTAAAATTTGCAACTTCTTTATCCTCCATTTCTATACCTGACTCTTTGCAGGAGGCTATCCAACATCCGAGGTGATCTGTTGCCATGGATGTGAAAATGTCTATCCTCTGGGTTAATCAGACTTGAGATCTTGTCCTTCTTCTTCTGACAAACTCGTGTGGGATGTAAGTCGGTCTTTGCAATCAAACATGCTCCAAACGGGACACCTGAACGCCTAAAGGCTCGTCTTGTGACTCGTGGATTTACTCAGCAACATGACCTCGATTATGACAAGACCTTCTCACTAGTCGCCGAATTGAACATTGTTCATGTCCTGATCTCCTTTGCTGTTTATCGACAGTGACCCTTACATCAATTTGATGTCAAGAATGTCTTTCGCAATGGAGACCTTCTAGAGTCTGTCTACATGCACCAACCTCTCGCCGCTTGGGTTTTGGACCACATGGAAGTCTCTTGTTTTTCATCACAAAAAATCTATTTATGCTCTCAAACAGTCGCATCGCGCATGATTTGGCAAGTTCAGTAAAGTTTTTCGTGATGCTGGATTCACTCAAAGCTCGACAGACTTCTCTCTCTTTACTCATCATCAACTGATAGTTATAGTGGTTCTCTTAGTTTATGTCATTGATATTCTCATTACATGTGATGACTCCAAAGGAATATATATGATCACGCAACACTTGAACTCGGTCTTTTAAACTTAATATTTGGGAAATCTTTGGTACTTCCTTGGTCTTGAGGTAGCAAGACGTCCTGATGGTCTCCTCATATCTCAACGGAAGTATTGTCTTGACCTTTTTCATGATGCTGGCTATTCTGGATGCGAGCACTGACTCCGACTCCAAAGGAATATATATGATCACACAACACATGAACTAATACTCCTATGGATGTCAACCACAAGCTTTGCGCTCATGAATCCGACTCCGATCTACTACTTCCAAATCCAGAGTATTATCGTGGTCTTGTAGGGAATCTAATTTATCTTACAGTTACAAGTCCTCATTTGTTGTTGGACTTGTTAGTTGATTCATGCATGCTCCATAGATCTCTCGCATCCAGGCTATCGAGCGCATCCTCACATATTTGAAGACTGCTCCTGGACAAGGGCTTGTATATAAACCTTCTTCTCTATCTCTGATTGCCTACTCTGATGCTGACTATACTGACTTTCTGGATGATCGACGCTCCACAAGTGGATTCTGTAGTTGCTTCGGAGGACACCTTATTATGTGGCGCAATAAGAAATAGTTTGTGGTTGGTCGCTCATCTGCTGAAGCTGAATATCGTTTAATGGTCACTGTTGTCTGTGCTTACACTGATAGAAAGTCTCATATGTGATTTGGAGTCAAACTTTCGTCACCAACCACTCTATTTTGTGACAGTTAAGCTGCTACACACATTGTCAAGAATTTTGTATTCCATGAATGGACTAAACACATTGAAGTTGGTTGTCATTTCATTTGAGAGAAGGTTCAATTGAAGAAGCTGGAATTAAAGCATGTTCCTGATGCTGGGCAAGTTGTTGATATTGTCACCAAGACCTTACCACTATTGTTATACCACCCGTTCTTGTCCAAGCTTGGGCTTATGATCTGTATGCTCCAGCTTGGCAGGAAGTGTTGAAGAAAATTATAAAGACCCAAAATACAACTCATCTAAAGCCTACTACCTCTTTAGGATTTAGTCTCACATCTTAGAATGAGATTCTACTCCTCTCTTCCAATATAAATGTACAAATACCTGTATGTATGAACCATGATTGAAAAAATAATAAAAAAATCTTTTATTTTTTTTCTCTATTTTCGTGTATTCCTAGTTTTTGACAAATATACCCTAAAGTAGACCCCTACACTACAAGAAGTTATTAGTTGTATTGGTAAATTTCATGCTTCTAGGTTGGGAAATACAATAACTTTTGGAGAAGTGCAATCATGTTCTTCATAGAAATGATCATTTTTATTTGTAAAATGATAGTATTTTATTTTAAAGAATTACTATATTTATGATATGAAATGACTATATCTTGGATAATATAGATCATATTTCCTCATCTCGATGGTCCTACTCAGAGACAATTATTTCTCCTCCCCAACCCGCCCATCGAACAAATGTAGAGCACAAAGACATGCACAAATGGTTAAGTAAAACATCGTAAATGACTGAAAAATCTGTTTGACTCATCACATTTATTAACTGAATTGAATAACACTGTATTGTGCTATGAATGGGCATCTCCTATTCTCCTATTTTGTATTTCTCAATCATAGTATTTCTACAAATATTTTGATTGTCTTATGTTAATTGTAGAATATTACTAAAATAATGTGAAATTTGTGAAGTGATTTGTAGTGTCTTGGGGTCTAGATATTCTTGATGGAAATCTATACGATCCGATGATCTAAGTACAGATGTACAAGAAATCAATCACAAAAGGAAATCTACATGATGAACCACAATTTTCTTGTAGCAGAGGCTGAACCAATACTTGAAGTTGGCTTAAGGATTAATGAAAACTGAACCCTGTTGAATTTGTAGTGAATCAGGTTTTATAATTATAAAGAATACAATCTGTTCTCATAATTTCTTTAAATGAAAAACATAAAACTCGTGAAATAATAAAACATTGAAATTGATTCAAAAAATTCATCTCAGCGCTTCTTATTTTTTAACAAATATATTGATGCGGGACAAATTTATAGTTAGCTGACAAACGATGTCTTAACCCTACATGTGATGCAAATAATAATGCAACGATTAACTTATATATCAATCCTAGAAGAATGTGAAAGCAAGCACGCAATCCAATGACTAAAATACCGACTAGTATAGTGTGGGCTATGTGAGTGTGCAGCTGTTATACAATCTTAGGTATAGTGTGGAGAAGATAAGGATATTACCCTAGGACACTATGGCCACACATGCAAAACCCGATGGATAAATCAAATCAAACAACAAATATTTAAATCCCATTTAGATAATTTAAGCAAAACAAAGTTATTTCTTTAAGTGGGCAGACCTAGGTTTTCCCCCACATAATGGGCAAAAAGCGAGAGCGCATGACGAATATCTCTGACATATCACAAGACAATCTGACACAAAATTCTACAATATTATAGATCTGCAAGGATTTGGGTTCTCAACACCTTACTAGGGTGGAGATTCAATGCTCCAGACTGTAAAAGTTGTGATCCAGTGATATGAAAGGGGTCAGCTGGATACCAAACCGGGTAGGGGGTGACTGAATGCCGGTTGCCTGGAAGGGTAGTATTATGGATCGATTTCAGATCCTTCGCCATTTATCTTATTATATGTTGTATTGAGTTTGTATTAGGAGTTAAGCCTTATTATATTAGGGTTTGCCATCCGGGGGTCCTATAAATAGGCCCTTAGTGTCATGTATCAAGCAATGAAAGAGTCTAATTCTCTCCTTTGAATGTGAAATCTTGGTGGCTCTCTCCTCTAACGAGCACCCCCGCTTAGACAGCCGCAGTCAAGGCTCCGTTGTATCCTCCACCACCATCATATTTGCCTCCGACCACTACTTCGACCACCGCTGAAATAGGTCCATAACAACTTGGTATCAGAGCTACTACCAATCCTCTTCGACACACCATTCCTCGATTCTCCCATTACAGCAACCCCAAGCCTTCGTTTCCAGCCACGACATCCAGCCAGCAGCTGTTGCAACTTCATTCTCGGACCGAGCCCTGCTATGCCCCATCGACCTCCTGTCCTCAGGCCCCACGAAACCATATCCCTGCTGCGTCGACACCATCGGATCCTCCGTTCGTCAAAGAATAATCTTCCTTCCCCTGCCAGATGACCACATCGCTTCTTCCGCGACTAGTTGACGCCCTCTTCCACGTCGTCTGCTTTGACGACAGTTCTGTACGACCTGCGACGCCTCCCTTTGCGTTTGTCCTGCCGTTTCATCATCTTCAAGGCCCTTCCCTCACGATTTCCTCTTTACCGTTGTTCTGCTTCATCGACGACGAAGGACTCCAGCACGCCGCACGCGTCTCTCTGCCTTCTCGAGCCGCCTGACATTTTTTCGCTCCTGCAAGCACGCCGCATGCATCCCCTACTTCATCAAGCCGCCCATTCTGATTTCTCCTGAGCCTCCTTTGCATTTCTTCCTTGCCTCGAGCCCCTCCCCACATAAGCTATCTGATTTATTTTATTAAAATCTGACGCCAACGCCTCTCCATGCCCCTCTTCTTTTCTAAGCCCTACACCTGCCGTAACTCAGCAGCCCACATCACTTTTCCTTGAGCCCTCCACCACAGTAGACCTATGGGGGATATTTTATTGATTAATGCCTAAATCAATTTATTAATTGATTTAGTTATTTTATTTAAATACTTTAAATAGCCGCAAAATTAAGTACCTCGAATGCGACCGCCATCCAATCGATGCTACAAGAATTAATGGCCTCCATGGACGCGTGCCTTCGTGACACCGACGCACTCCTCCACCAAATGAAGAATCTGACAACTCTCTTTCTTTCGTAGCCCGTGTCACTACCTCTCCCACCGCCGCCTCTCCTTGTGTAGTCACCTTCTTCGCCAGCCGATGACATACTGGCTCCTGCTCCACCGACACCTGCTCTGCCGGTTCACCCGACTATCTCGCCGCCTCCTCTACCTTCCCTTGCTTAGTTGGCACTTGTTCCCCTTACTCTGATGGATTCGTTCCTGCTGGCGATCGTCGTCCCTCCGGCCTCCCTATTGCTACTGCTCACGACCACTTTGACAGCTCCATCAGACACATTCTGTCTGCTGTCTGTTGTTCCGCCGCCGCCGTTCCTCGTTGAAGCCATCACAGAAGCGATGCACCACCAAACGCTCTTATTGTGGGAGATCAAGATTCCTGATGAATCAGCCATATACGCAAAGTTTGAGCCTGAGGGCAAACTCAATTTTTGGGGACAAATGAGATGTTATGGATCGATTTCGGATCCTTCACCATTTATTGTAGTATATGTTGTATTGAGTTTGTATTTAGGAGTTAGGACTTATTATATTAGGAGTTATGTAATTTAATATTTTATGAGTTTTCATGTAATTACGGGTTTGCCACTCGGGGTCCTATAAATAAGCCCTCAGTGTCATGTATCAAGCAAGCAATGAAAGAGTCCAATTCCCACCCTTGAATGTGAGATCTTGGTGGGTCTCCCCTCTAACGAGTAACTCCGCCTAAGCAGCTGCGATTAGGGCTCCGTTGCATCCTACACCACCATCATCTCCGCCTTCGACCACTACTCCGACCACTGCTGAAATAGGTCCTTAACAGGTTGTTGGGGCCTTGGGGTTGATGGAGGAATTAAGGGTGGGATGTGGGAGACGGAGGGCTTTGGGTACTTCTCTGTGGGCGGACTGTTTTGGGGGATCGGGGTTTCGATGAAGTAGGATCTCTGTAGGCGGTCTGCTATAGGGAGATGAATTTTTGATGGAGATAGGATTCTGTAGGGGGACTGTTGTGGAGGAAGAGGTTTTGGTGGGGGTCGAAGATCTGGAGGCGTGCTGTTATGATGTTTTAGTAGGCGGGTTACTATAACAATGGTTTTGGCGCCGGCAAGAAGAAACTGTGGAAAAGCCCGACTTGTCAAGGAGCGGGAAAGCGATGGAGACATGGATCTGGGAGGAGATATTGGATTCGATGGGGAGGTAACATGGGGATACAAGAATACAAACCTAGGAATGTTTCTTCTCCTAAATGAGCAATGAAACTGATGGCAGCCATCCATAATCCTTATTTATAATATAAATACCCTAGGGCACCCTCACGTCAACGACTTTGATTGGTCGTTAATGTGACAGACACAAAATATTAACTGAAGAATACAATATATGAAGACGCAAGTAAACGAAAATCCGGGCACATCTGTGAGGTTGGATCGTCGATCTGGAGACGTCAACTATGACATGTATCCAATCGGCCCCGAATGGGCCCAAAACTTGTGCTCCACCACGGCTCCCCGTCGTGTATCCCCATCATATATGTTCTCTGGTCTACATTATGCTGCTCTACTGGGAAATTCAAATTGTTCAATTGATGGTCGTCAAATAGATTTGAGCATAATGGTTGTAGGTACCGTAGAGAAATCCATGAGTAGCATGTAGATTTACATTTTCACATTATAGCACTTCTTTGTTTTTCACATGTAGTACAGGATAAAATCTCCAATAATGGCTAGATGATATGTTGGATCTGAATCCGGAGACGATGAAAGAGAGTACATATCAAAGAATTGGCTATTAGTTGCTGATATAAAGAGAAATAAAAAGAGAAATAAGATACAATAAAATTTTGAATTAATATATGAAATATTTTCTTTACCTTAAGAACATTTATTTACATTTTATAACTTTATATGATTCCATTTTTGTTACACTCACACATTCGCCCAAGGGGATCCCTGATGGACATCGTCATCAGACTACGGGTTGCAAGTTGGCGGGGCCCACTTCTGTATATTCGTGTAGGAGGCGATGATCGGATCGGCGATCCGAGACCGCGAGCGCGTTCGGCTTGTTGCGCTATTATTTTTACGAATTTTATTATATTTTTTGGATTTATTTTTGGTGTTTGGAACTCGGGCGTAACGAACAATCATAGCCGTTCATGCTTGGTGCTCAATGTACAACCCCATATTCGCTGAGCCAGACCAGGAGACACAAATAGTCAGACAGGCTAGCCGGAAAGGTTCTCGCCCAGGTGGGCGGGAGCGCTTGCGCTAAGCAATAAGCTCCCGCCACATATGAGCTCTCGCCGCAAGGCGCCCCGTGTTCGTTGAGCCCAGATCGGCGAGCGCGGCCAAATCGTCGAACGTAGATCAATGCGCAAACGCTTGCGCCAACCCCAGATCGTCTTAAAGAAACTCTCGCCTATAGGTAGGCGAGACCGCTTCCGCCAGGCTCTGACAGAAGGTTCTCTGCTCGGGGCTCTCGCCGAGTGGGGACCAGGGCCCTGGTTGGGATGACAAAATTGCCCTCAGGAGAAATTACTCCAGTACCCTCAGAAAAACAGCGGGATTCGGCTATTGGCAAACCAACTAGGGGCTTTTCAATAAATTCAGGACAGCAAAATGCTATAAATAGACCCATAAGGGCTCCTTAGAAAGCAAGCTATCATTGTCTCTCAAATTTCAGTGCTTTCTGAGGAGCTCCTAGCCCAGCTTTGGCTTTGAAGGGGAAGCTCTCAGAGATCTTCCGGGTGTGAGGTGGGACCTCTCTGTTGAGGCTATTGGGTCAGTCTTAGGTCCTTGGAATCCAGTCAAGGGTTGAGACTTGAGAGAAGTAGGTTTTGGCTGCACCCCTTTTTCTTCGAACTTCAGTTGAGCTCATATTTGGCTTCAACAGTTCTGGTGCGGTGAGCGTGGAGGGCAGCCGATTCAAGAAAGCCTTGAGTTTTGTCCCATGGCTGGAGGTGAAGGAGAAGGGTCAGGTTCTGGAGGATCCCCCACCCGGGGAGAGGAAGCAACGAAGAGGATGCTGGATGAGTTCAGGCGAGAGGTCTTGCAAACAATCAGCTTGGCCTTCTCGGCGAGAGGCGAGTGGGCCACCCCTCAGTTCCCGATAGAAGAGGTCCCGCTCTTGGGCGAGAACGCCCCAGGGCAGCGCCCGGAAAAGGAGGTCCCGGGGGAGGCGGGCGAGAGAGACGTGGCAGCGCGGGAACTCTTCCCAGGCCAGAGCCAGCGCCCGGGCAAGGAGGCGCTGACGGATCTGGGCGAGAAGGAAGCGGCAATGCGGGAGCTCTTCCCGGGGCACGGTCTCGCGGATCGGGCAAGTCAGCCGAGGCCGCGAGACGTGCCTTCTCGCCAGGCAGGAGGCGAGAGCCCATTTAGTGAGCTCATCATCTCAGCTCCGGTACCAGAGGGGTTCCGGGAGCCCGACATGTCCTACTACTCGGGGAAGGATGACCCGGTACAGCACGTGCAGTGGTTTGAAGACGTTGTATCGATAAGGCAGATGACGGATGCCTTCAAGTGCCGGCTGTTTGCCATCACGTTGAAGGAGAAGGCTCGGGACTGGTTCCACCAGTTGCCAGCAAGGTCAATCTACTGTTTTGAAGATCTGCGGAGAAATTTCCTGTTGAGGTTCTCAACCTCAAAGAAGCGGAAGAAGGAAGCAGAGTGTCTGTTTGCGGTGAGGCAGAAGCCGGAGGAGACGCTGGGTCACTATGTCGACCGGTTTCAGGAAGAGATCCTCTTGGTCCAGGAGGTTCCAGGGTACGCGCTGATGCTGGCCTTCACCTTGGGGCTGAGACCGGGATTTTTTAGCATGGAGTTGAAGAGGGTGCCACCCCTCTCCGTTGAGGAGCTCATGGAGAGGGCGGCAAAGGAGATTGACTTCGAGAGAGCGAACCCGGCATTCGCCAGGAAGTTGGCCAAGCTAGCAGAGGATGACGTGAAGGAACCAGCAGCGGGAAGACAGAAGGAGCCGAGGGAACAGAGGGAGCAAAGGGAAGAAAGGAGAAGGGAAGAGCCCCGAAGGTTTGGGCAGCAGCAGGGTTGGGGGGCCCGGGAGCCGAACAACCGGTTAGGTTGGAGGCCCCAGGAGGGTCGCCCCCAGGGCCCAGGAGAAGGCTATCAGGGGAGAGATAACCTGCGGGAGCCCCGGAGGTTCGATCGACCGGTATGGAGGCAGGAGCCGATGGGTCGTCCCCCACCACCGCAGGAGGCCATGGAAGTAGGAAGAGGTAGAGGAGCAGCCAGAGGAGCTCGAGGAGGAGGTAGAAGAGGAAGGGGAGATGGAAGAAGGGGCGGGGAGGCGTTGCTCTTTTGTGACTTCCACCAGGAGGAAGGTCACGCAACGGCCACCTGTCCGGAATTCTTAGAGTTAAGAGAAGCGAGAGGAGCAGAGAGGCAAGATCCACCAGTGAGGATAGTGGAAGTGCAGCAAGGCGAGGCGGAAGATAGGTGTGAAGATCGGGTAGATGTAGGGACCCGGGGGGGAATCGGGGTGATTCACGGAGGAGTGGGGATTGAGGCAACCCGCAAGGGGAGCCTGCAAACCATGTACCAAAGGGGGGTGGCCTCCACCTCCCAGGTTCCCCCACCAGAAGAAAAGATTACTTTCTCATCAGCGGACATGCCAGACTATGAGGATCCTTTCTGTGACGCCCTGGTAATCCAGACGGCGGTGGAAAATTATACGGTCTCAAGGATACTGGTGGATAACGGGAGCTCGGTAAATGTCATCTTCAAGAAGGCCTTTGATGAGATGAGGGTTGAAGGGAAGAGGGTCTTGGCGTCGGACGGACCTCTGTTCGGGTTCTCCGGAGAGAGGAAAGAGGTAGAAGGAGGAGTAGGGTTACACGTAAGGTTGGGGGGCGTGTCGCGGAACTGTAGGTTCGTGATCGTGGACGCCCGGAGCAGCTATAATGCCATCTTTGGGCGCCCCTCATCAGCGCCTTTCGCTGCGTCCCCTCCTCGTTCCATCAGTGCCTCAAGTTCAACAATGGGGGGGTGCAGGTCAGGGTAAGAGGGGACCCGAAGGTGGCAAGGCAATGTTACGTTACAGCAGTCAACACCATTTCGTGGATGACGGAGGCAGAAGAGTTGGAGATAGAGATGACGGCCCTAGAGGAGGTTGTTGAGGAAGAGGAGATGGTCCTAGAAGAGGCAAGAGGGATAGCTGGGGAGGAAGTAGGAGAAGAGGAGACTGAGAAGCTGCAAGGAGATGTGCAGGTGGTCCGGGGGGGCGAGGAGCAGGAGAGCCCGGAAGGGGCGTTGGAAGTAGAAGGGCAAGCGGCAGAAGAAGTCGAGGGAGAGGCCCCGAGGGGCGTAGGAGTCGAGCAGCAGCAGGAGGGGCGGGTAGAAGCGATGGAGATTGAGGAGGAGGGAGAAAGAGGAGAGCTGGAGCTGGAGGAAGAGGCAAGGGCCGGTTGGGAGCAGTCGCGGCTGGAGCCGGCCGAAGAAGTGGTGGAGATGGAGGTCTTCACCAGCGCAGGGAAAGCACAAAGGGTGCGGGTCAGCGGGGGCTTGAGTCTCGAGGCCCGGGAACAGGTGCGGGCTTGCATTCAAAGCAACGTCGACATCTTCGCTTGGAGCGCGGCGGACATGCCGGGCATCGACGCCGACGTAGCCTGCCACCGCCTGAACTTGGACCCCCGCACTCGCCCCATCCGTCAAAAGATGAGAGCCATCGCCACCAAGCTGGAGGAGCCCATTCGCGAGGAGGTCAAGAAGCTCCTGGAGGCGGGCTTCATCTCAGAGATCCAGTATCCAGGCTGGATCTCCAATGTGGTAATGGTAAAGAAGGGAGGTGGTAAATGGAGAATGTGTATTGACTTTTCTTTGTTGAATAAATCATGCCCTAAGGATTGCTACCCCCTGCCTCGGATCGACGCGCTGGTTGATTCAGCCGTCGGTTTTTCTGTCATGAGCTTTTTAGATGCTTTTTCAGGTTATCACCAGATCCGGATGCACCCTCCTGACACTAAGGATGTTTCCTTCATCACGAGGGAGGGATGCTTCAGTTACAAGATGATGCCCTTTGGGTTAAAGAACGCAGGGGCTACCTATCAGCGCATGATGGATCGAGTCTTCCGGGATCAGAGAGGGAGAAACTTGGAGGTCTACGTCGACGACCTAATGATCAAAAGCAAGTGCATGGTTTCGCACCTGCAAGATTTGGAGGAAACATTCGCCACCCTGAGAAGGTTCAAAATGAGGCTGAATCCCTTGAAGTGTGTCTTCGGGGCCAGCCGCGGGAAGTTCCTCGGGCATCTCCTGACTCCGGCGGGGGTGGAGCCAAACCCGGACAAGGTCAAGGCCATCCTGGATTTGGAGTCACCTCGCGACGCCAAGGAGATCCAGCGCTTGACAGGCAAGCTGGCTGGGCTAAGCAGGTTCCTCTCCAGGGCAGGAGACAAGTGTTCTTCATTCTTTAAGGTGCTGCGGGGGAATCAAAGGTTCGAATGGACAGCCGAGTGCGAAGAGGCCTTCCAAGGGCTGAAAAGACAACTCTCTCAGGCTCCTCTCCTTCAGAGCCCAAAGGAAGGAGAGGACCTGACCTTGTACCTCGGGGTAGGAGCAGAGGCGGTGAGCTCCGTACTGGTGAGGGAAGAAGTAAAGAAGCAGCTGCCCATCTACTACGTCAGCCGAATATTGAGTAAAGCGGAGATTCGCTACCCCATCCTGGAAAAGCTCGCTTACGCCTTGGTCATCTCGGCAAGAAAACTCCGGCCGTACTTTCAAGCGCATTCGATTAGGGTGTTCACTGACCACCCTATTCGCAAGATCTTCGAAGGAGTGGAGCACTCGGGGAGACTGGCTAAGTGGTCCATTGAGCTAAGCGAGTTCGACATCTCCTTTGTCCCAAGGCTCTCCGTCAAGGCACAGGCAGTGACGGACTTCCTAGCAGACTACATCGTTGAAGTCGAGGGGGGAGAGGAGCAACCTCGAGAAGCATGAAAGTTGATGGTTGATGGGGCCTCGGGAAGGCACTCCCTAGGGGCAGGGGTGGTGTTGACAAGTCCCCAGGGGGTAACCATAGAGCAAGCGGTCATTCTACATTTCCCCGTGACCAACAATCAAGCGGAATATGAGGCCGTGATCGCCGGCCTCCGCCTGGCAAAGGAGCTGGAGATTCAGGATGTGGAAGTTTTCACTGATTCAAAGGTAGTAGCATCGCAGATCCGGGGAGAGTTTGAAGCTCGGGAGCCTACCCTCATCAGATACCTCTCCAAGGTAAGTGCGACCATCGGGGGATTTCGGTCATTCTCGATTCGACATGTTCCAAGGGAAGAAAGCGTAGCCGCCGATCGGTTAGCCAAGTTCGGACCTCGAGGGGGAGGAACCTTGACGGAGCTATTCCGACCGACTATCGAGGAAGGAGAGTTGATGGTGGTGGACAGGCAACCCTCGTGGGTGGATCCATTTGCGACCTTCCTAACCACTGGTGAACTTCCTGAAGGGACCAAGGTTGGGAGAAGTTTCAAGCGCAAAGCAGCTCACTACTTAATGATGGATGGGGGCCTGCATCGTAAGATGTTGTCAGGGCTCCTAGCCAAATGTGTGACCGAAGAAGAAATCCCGAAGATATTGAGGGAGGTGCACTCGGGCGAGTGCGGCAGTCACTCGGGAGGAAGGACGCTGGAGGCAAGGGTGGTCAGACTGGGGTACTTCTGGCCCACCCTAAGGAAGGATGCCATGGAGTTTGCGAGGAGCTGTCAAAAATGTCAGCTCTACGCCCCCTTCAGCTCTTGGCAGCTCAGAGGCTCCGGAGTATCACAGCACCGTGGCCGTTCGCCATCTGGGGAATGGATTTAGTTGGGCCCTTTCCTCCGGCTAGTGGGCAGAGAAGATTTCTCTTGGTCATGGTCGATTATTTTTCGAAGTGGCTAGAGGTTAAAGCCTTAACCAAGGTCACCTCGCAGGTCATAAGGAACTTCGTCTGGGGGGAAATCATTTGTAGACATGGGTTGCCCCAAGCAATAGTGACCGATAACGACCCCCAGTTTGCCAGCGAGGAGTTCATCAGCTTCTGCGCTCAACTAGGGATAGATCTCCGGTTTGCCTCCGTCCATCACCCTCGGAGTAATGGCCAAGTGGAAGCAGCAAACAAAATCATTGTAAACCTACTAAAGAAAAAGGTGGAGAACTTAAAGGGGAATTGGGTGGAGCAGCTCCCATCGGTCCTGTGGGCACTACGAACGACCCCGAACACTTCCACCGGTGAGACCCCCTTCAAGCTCTCTCATGGGTGTGAAGCCGTCCTACCTGTGGAGTTCGAGGTCCGGTCCCCGCGAGTTACAGCCGCGGGCGAAGGAGACGAGGCTTGGAGGGTGGAGAATGAGGAGGGGCAGCGCCTCTCGTTAGATATGGTGGAGGAACTGCGAGACGTGGCGGCTATCAGGCAAGAGGAGATCAAGCGACGGATGGCCAAGCATTTTGATAAGCATGTCAGGGTCAAGCAGTTTGCTGAAGGGGATCTGGTGCTGAGAAAGGTTGACGCGACAGGAAGGTCGGCTCCCGTGGGTAAGCTCCACCCGAACTGGGAAGGTCCATACATTGTGAAGGAAGTCCTCAGAACAGGGGGATACTACCTCCAGGACGTGGAGGGGAGGGCCCTAAGCCACACTTGGAGTGGTGATGACCTAAAACGCTTCTACCCCTGAGGGGGGAAGGATGTAACCATGTATTTTAAAAAGTAAACTTATTACACTACGTCGAGTGACCTTTTCTTAACTGTTGCCAAATTTTTCATAATATAACGTAATCATTCGTTTTGTAGACATCTAGCTGGCAGGTCCGAAGGCTCGCCTGTGGGGATAGGTTTGGCTTGGTTGGCTTGGTTTGGACAAGGCAAGAGGCGCATTGGGAATGCAAAATGAAAAAGATAGGAGAGGTCTCGACAGTGATAGATCTCGGCAGGGAAGTCCCCGCCAAAGAGATCTCGCAGTGGGGGGGCTTTCGCCAAGAAAACTCTTAATATTCTCGAACTAAACGGGCGGGATCGTTAGGCGACGGGCCTGAAGGGATTCACGCAGGCTAAAGAGCACGGTTCCGTCCCAAGGGTTCGTGAGCCACGCTTCCGTCTGGCAGTTTGCAGCAGGTTCCCGCCTAAGGATTCGTGCAGGATCCCGCTGATCCATCACTAGGGAAGGCTATCTTAAGACGACCAAGGGCCTCGGCGGAAGCACGCGCAGACAACATCCGACCACAACAATTACATCGGGCGCATTCACAATAGCAGAGGAAGATATTTACCATAAAAACATTTGCATTAAATATATTAAATGAAAGAACAAACTGGTAGCGTCTCGCGCTTTACATTGAGACAGAGAGAAAAAGCGGAGGCGGAAAGCAAAAGAAGAGGGGGCCCTCAAGGAGACAAACTGTACCCCTCCGAACTCCCGCTTGAGCTCCCGCTGGAGCTTTCGCCGGAGCTCTCCCCGGAGGTCTCGCCGCCCCCAGCAGGGATTTCGGGACATCCGTTGGTGGGGTATCAGGGGCGCCCAGGGGCTTTGGAATAGACTCGAAAAGCCATGGAACGAGCTGTTGGGCAGTGATGTCTTTGCCCCTCCCATCCCAGCAGTTGACGTCTCGCAGCGTCTCCAGCGTCAACCTTACTGTAGCTTGCGCGTTCCCCTGGAGCAGCTTGTCGATATCATAAATCGAGTAATACTGGCTCTTCAGTCTCTCGTCCAGCGGGGGGGCCGCACTCGCCTCGAGACGCGCAATCTGCTCCCACAGAAGAATGTTGTCGTATCGGGCTTGGGATAGCTCCTCGCGAAGCGCGGCTTGGGCGGAATCCTGAGCAACGAAAGGTTAGCCTAAAAGAGGAGAGATAAAGTAGCGAGAGCAAACGCTGGAAAAGGTCTCGCTTACCCCTTCCGCCTGGCGCGAGGATAGCAGCTGCTGGGCCTCGGCCAGCTCCTTGGCCAGAGTTGCCGCCTGAGCTACCGCATCGTCCCTAGCCTTGAACATGTCCTGGAAGTTACGGTCTATTGTGATGCTCCGGCGAGCACACATGTGCGCAAGCTCCAGCCCACGCATCAGGGCGCGAGTGGAGTCGTAGGCCAGCAGCCGGGTCGACATCCGGTCGTAGACGCTAGCATCCTCCCGGCTGTAGAGGCAGTAGCCTAAGGCGAAAGCCTCGCTGGTGACCTCGTCTCGCTCTGCCCAGCTTGGCAAGAGGGACGAGATCGAGACCTTGTTGGCGTCAGGATCCCATTGCAGCAGTGGCTTGTTTTCCGCGTCCAGGCACCTCATGCCGAGACCAAAATTGCGATGGCCCCGCGGCACCTCTTCAGATGGGTGGTGGCCAGAGGTCCCGGCGGCGGCACCCTCGCTCTCTACGGCACCAGGGGCCTGAGGGATCTCGGCAGGGGTCTCTTGGCCACCCCTGGTGGCCGCGATCTGGCTTACGGCCTGCAAGACCTCCTCAAAGGAGCGGCCTGCAGGGAGAGGTTGGGTGGGCGGCACCACAACAGCCTTGCCCTTCTCGGTATCAGTTGTCTTGGGTCTCTTGATTGATTGAGGCGCGGGGGCACCGGGCTTTCGCTTCACGGCACCGCTTGAAGGGGGAGGGCCCGACTCTTTTCGGCAGGCTAGCGCAGCGGCTTTCGCAAGAGCCAGCGGGTCCTTAGGAGGTTGACTCCCTCCGGCGCGAGCCTCGTCGAAGGGCTGGCGTAGGGGGATCTCGCGCTCTCCTGCGAAAACAATAACAATAAGTTCCAACCTTGAAAAAGACAAGGAAAAGAAAGATAAAGGCGAGACTCTACCTTCTCCCGGAAGTACAGGGGAGAGAGAATCGACGTCTCGCCGGAGGTAGAGGACGTCGAAGTCCTTGGTTCCGAAGAACTCAAGTAGGGCGCTCTCGCGCGAGCCCAAAGAAGGGGGCTTATAGGCGGCGTCCTCGTATTGGATGGGGGCGAGAGGTACGTTCCCGAAGTCGCCGGAAACGTAGATGAACCTCTCACCCCAGTGATGGTGCTTGTTGGCGAGACCGATTGTCTTGAGCAGTTGCCCGGAGAAGAACACCACACCTCCTTTCGCGCGGAAAGTAAACAGCTTGCGGAAGATCGGCAAGCTAAACTCGATCCTCTCGTACCGCATATAACATATGAAGGCCACGAGAATCGCCACTGAATTTGGGTTCAGCTGAGCGGGAACCACCCCGTAATATCGGAGGGCCTGCCGCATCTCAGGCCACAGCGGGAGGCGGAAGCCCACCTCGAAGTGCTCGATGGGGATGGCGAGCTCCCCTCCCCTGCGGAGTTTACCTTGTCGTGATTGCCCGGGTTCCGCGCAGTGAAGCTGGCGGGAACGTGTTGAGACTTGATCAGGTTGAACTCATCAACGGAAAGAGTGCATGAAGGAAAAAGATGCTTCTGGAAAGCTTCCGCGCAGTTGGAACGTCCCTCGCCTCCGCCCGGCATCGCGATGAAGTTTGAAGGCGAGAACTACGAGAAGAAGGCGAGAGCGAGAACGGTACGAGAACGGAAGTAGAAGGCGGAGACGGGCGAGAGCTTTGGAGAGACCGCGAGAACAACAGGAGAGAAGAGAGACTGGAATCAGAGAAATGAATGTGGTAGGTGAGCCTCCTATTTATAGAAAACCGTGGTAATGATGGCTGTTTTCAGAAAGGCGGCGGGGGTACAGCCGGCGCGTCTTAGGTCAGCGACGCTTCGTTTTTCCCGCCCGAGTTTGACAGTGACCGATTGACTAAGTGACTAGAGCAAACGTTGCGAGATGACATGCGACAGGCAAGGTAGGCGGAAGCGAGGTGGCTCTCGCCACCCAAGGACCCAGGAAAATAACTCATACGCATACAATAATAGAAAGTATTAAAAACCGAGTTATTATTCTCGCTGAGCGAGAACGGGATAAAAAAATAATAAGCGATAAGTGCAGAATCATTAGTTACAACTCTAAGCAAGTAAATAAGGGTACATCAGAGAAGGAAGGCCTGGGGAAGAGGAGAGGGAGGTCTCGCGCTTCAGTAAGGCTCACAGCGCCATTTCCCTTGCTCCCACCGCCATTTTCCTCGGTCCCGCAGCTTGGTCCGGGGTGGCGCCTGCGGGTTGAAGTAGGACGACAGAACGTTGCATCCCAGGTCAACCCGGCGGGACAGATCCCGGATGCGCTCGATGCACCTCTCGGGTGAGGATCCAGCGGTTAGCTCCCCCGGCCGATCCATCTCGCCGATAAGGTAATCCCGCTCCAGGGTCTCTAGCCTCTTCTCCACTGACAGGCGGAACTCTTTTGCCGCAAGGTCGCGGACCCGTTCTCGCCGGATAAGCTTCGACAGAACGGCGGCGACCTTCTTCCCCCGTCTTTTCGCGCTCCCGGCACCAGTCAGGATCTCCTCCATCTCGTCAGACGAAGGGAAGGGAGAGCTCTCGCCATCTCCTTCTTTTTCTTCTTCTTCTTCCTCTACCTCAGCTTCAAGCCGCGAGCCCATGTCCCTGTCAAAAGAGTCCCCATTTTAGCGGGAGCTAAAGGATAGCTGCGATAAAGTTTCCATATACCTTCGGCATGACGAGGCCCCCCGGTTGACGACAGGCGAGAAGGCCCAGCCCCCCCCTCACCTCCAAAGAGGAGGTGGATTGGTTTTCCTTTTCCGGGGGGGGGGTAAACTTTGCGAATGGTGATCCCGGCTTGGTCATGAGCGGGGGAGCGGGTCTCCTCTCCCGCAGGAGGGCTGGCGTCAAACAAAGGCACGGAGAACTCGACAGTATTTCCTCCCGCCGGTAGGGAGGAATCGACCGCATGGGCAGACTGATTCGCAGCTCTCGCCCCGCTCTCCTGGGTGGCGAGATCTGGTGGTGCGGAAACTGACGCTGCGAGAAATCAGTTCAGCATTTAGAGATTTAAGTCAAGGGCGAGAGGGGAACCTTTACCAGCGGTGTTCGGGTCAGGTGGAGGGGCCACCTCGGGAACCCGCGGTTGATCCTCGTGATGGCTAGAGGGTGGATCCAAGGGTTCTCGCGGGGACGCGGCAGCATCAGGAACCGTCTCCTGCGAGAGATAACGCATCAACTACTGAGCAGCTGGTGTTTTCAATAATTGGTAAGTCGGGCATACCTTCCGCGGCGAGTGGCCGTCCGCACGACTAGGGGTTGGGGTAGGCGGGCTCCTGTTCTCGCGGGGCAGGTCCCGCTGAACCACCTTCGCCCTCTTCTTCTTCTTCTTCTTAAGCAGAGAAGGCTCAGCGACCGACGGAAGTCTCGCTAGCCATGGGGCGACCTGGGCGCTGTTGGCCCTGGCTCGCACCTGTGCCGCGTTGATGCGGTCTTGCAGGTCCTGCGGAAGCGGTTTGTCGGCGCGCTTTGAAGGCATCGCGGGAGGAGGCGAGAGCTGAGGCGGAGAATGACGACTCGAGGAAAGTGTTATGGCGGTCTATCATCACACATATTTATAAGCACCGTACGGCCCACCGAAAGATTCCCTGATGTTGACACGTGCTCAGCGAATATTTTTGGGTTGGACATGTCTTTTCGAGCGCAGAGCTAGCTCAAAAAGAGCGGGGATTGTGTACAACCCCATATTCGCTGAGCCAGATCAGGAGGCACAAATGGTCAGACAGGCTAGCCGGAAAGGTTCTCGCCCAGGTGGGCGGGAGCGCTTGCGCTAAGTAATAAGCTCCCGCCACATATGAGCTCTCGCCGCAAGGCGCCCCGTGTTCGTCGAGCCCAGATCGGCGAGCGCGGCCAAATCGTCGAACGTAGATCAACACGCAAACGCTTGCGCCAGCCCTAGATCGTCTTAAAGAAACTCTCGCCTATAGGTAGGCGAGACCGCTTCCGCCAGGCTCTGACAGAAGGTTCTCTGCTCGGGGCTCTCGCCGAGTGGGGACCAGGGCCCTGGGTGGGATGACAAAATTGCCCTCAGGAGAAATTACTCCAGTACCCTCAGAAAAACAGCGGGATTCGGCTATTGGCAGACCAACTAGGGGCTTTTCAGTAAATTCAGGACAGCAAAATGCTATAAATAGACCCATAAGGGCTCCTTAGAAAGCAAGCTATCATTGTCTCTCAAATTTCAGTGCTTTCTGAGAAGCTTCTAGCCCAGCTTTGGCTTTGGAGGGGAAGCTCTTAGAGATCTTCCGGGTGTGAGGTGGGACCTCCCTGTTGAGGCTATTGGGTCAGTCTTAGGTCCTTGGAATCCAGTCAAGGGTTGAGACTTGAGAGAAGTAGGTTTTGGCTGCACCCCTTTTTCTTCGAACTTCAGTTGAGGTCATATTTGGCTTCAACACTCAACCACCCCCTCTTGTTATAAATAGGGGAGGGTGCTGCAGTTTATTTTCATTACTGATTTTGTGAGAGATTCCAGAATTCTGGAAATCTTCGTGGTTCGACGTCGCGAGTCCCGGGCTGCTAAGACTCGGTTTTCTTTTCATTTTCCCGTTTCCTGTTCAGTTAATTTCTTATTTCCCGTAACCCCTCACTGTTTCCCCACACATGATCCACTAAACCCACAGTTATCTCCTTCCTGTAAGCATATAAACGCAAGCCGACCCATCGATCCAAACAGAAGGTCCTGCTTGCCATTCTCGCCAATCTCGTCATGAACGGCTGTATCCTCCCATCTGTTCAGTGCTTTGTCCCTCGTTGCCCAGGTCGTGAGCCTTCCATATCCCTTCTACCGCTAATTGCAGGGGGTTCGCCACCTCCTAATCGGTTCACCGCCAAAGCCCTAGACGGGCCCCTGTCTTCTAAGCCTTCCACCATTCAGAAATTCCCCACCCCTTTCTCAGTCATGTAACCCCCTTCAACAGCCACAAAGCATTGCACCAATTCTCCACCTCACTGTTCTTCTTCCCCCTCCCAATTTCTTTCTTCCGTGGAGCCACCTCCACTCAATTTTTGAAATTGTTCTCAATCGCATTCATCCTTCCCGCGGCCCCCTTTTCATTTCTCCTTACAAGACTGAAATTGAATATTTCAATAGTCGTATCCTTCATCTCGTGGAACCACCTCCAACCACCGTTGTCAGCTCTCCTTTGCTTCGTAAGGTATTATTGTACCATGTTTTGTTTACCTCATTATGTTGGAGTTACCATTGTGATCTGAAAGTGATCAAACATGTAATCTCACTGCCAACGCGATATGAGCCTGCAGGGTCGCACATAAGAGATGTGGAGAAGTTGGATAATTGACTGTGTTGGTAAAGGTTGTCAATCACCGACCTGAATGGGGTTGTGGGCAAAGTGTTGCCTTAAAGGATCGTCGGGTTGGGCAAATGTTGCCTTGGAGGGCTGGTAAGGATTGTCGTCCGAGGGTCGATAACATTCGTCGAGAATCGTCTTCTGATTCCCGCCGATCGGCGAGAATCGTCTCTCTGATTCTCGCCGATTGACGAGAATCGTCGAGAATCAATATGTTGATTCTCGACGATCGACGACTTCGACATGTATCGTCGACCGCGGCTCGACGGTCGACGAGATTCGACGTGTATCATCAAGTGAAGCTCGACGATCGGCGAGAATCGTCGAGTATTGTACTCTGATTCTCGCCGATCCATGGTGATGCTCGCTGATCGATTCTCGCCGATTCTCGCCGACTCTCGCCGATTGATACTCGCCGATTCTGAACCTTATTCTTGGGTGGTCTGCGGATAGCGATAAGCCTAGGTTTATTTATACCTTTGGTATAAATACAACACTTAGGGTTTTCGGGTTCAAGGCTCGCGATTTTCTCCTGTAGCAGCACCAGCGACAGTCGCCGGAGAAGAGGAGGTCGACGGAGCGAACACGGCGGCGGCGGAACCCTTCCGTCGGCGGCGGGATTCGGGATCGGCGGAACGATCGCGGAACGGAACTCTTCCGTCGCGGGTTTCGTTCTTCCCGATCATCGTTCTTCTCGATCGTGTGGATCGCGGAACGGAACTCTTACCTCGGTGGCGCGGACCTAGCAGTCCGTGGAATAGCAAGGTGCGGTCATCGTTCTTCCCGATCTTCCGTGCGACGGAAAGCTCGGCGTTCTCCCGCTCGTGTGGATTTCTGCAGAGACGTGGATATTATTCCACGTAGAACTCGCCACTAGCAAGAAGACAAAGTTTGGAGCATCTCCGTTGAGTTGTGACTCAACGCCACCGAGGTAATTTTTGCCTAGTTTTGCTAACTTCTTGATTCAACGTTCATAGCCCGATCCACATCTCTTTGGGTTTTTCTTGATGTTTTTCCTTTCCGCTGCGTGCACAAGTGTTGTGCCATCCTCATAGAGAAACCCAACAGTGGTATCAGAGGGAGGTTCGGCCATGATCGTTGTATTGGAAGTTTGTTATTCCAGTGCGTGTAAACCTAGGGATTTAGAAGTGTTCTAAATGCCTAGATTTAGTCTTGGTTTCCCGCCAAGAACCTCTGGAATTGCGTGGAATTTCTAATTGTTAGAAATTATGATCTCCTTAGCAGTAACCATCCCTCGATTTTGTTTTGGATTTTGAATCCAACAAAGAGAGATGAGCTTGTCTACTGCTTTAAGTTGAGCTGTCTTTGCCTTTGTCCAATGCATGTAAATCTGAGGATTTGGAAGTTTCCGGATGTTCAGATTTATCCCTTCCTTCTATCAATTGTTGATGGTGTTAGGATGTGCACATAAGGGATGCATGTGGTTTAGAATTGTTTTTCTTTGGATGTGCACATTGATCAAATGTTGATCATGGTTAATTGTTAACTTATAATTGAAAATCCCTTCATCTAATATTAAGTGTTCGGATACCTTCCGATGGATGACACTCTTCCTGCCTCGATCGATGAAATGTGGGCTTGCCAAAGCAAGGTGCATTAATCTATCTTGGTAAGGGTGCGAGCGGATAATTGTGATATCCCACTGTCGACATCGGGTCATACTTAACTAGGTGACCTCAAAGGTTGAGTGCCTAGAGGCATAGGGTTGGCATGCACCATATGATGGATGCGAATAAGGAGTTATTCACCAACCATACAAGAATTGCATGAGGATGCAATTGGCAAGCGTTGCCTACCTAAATAACCGCATCGTGAGAGGAACGCCAAAGGGACTCATAGTGTTGGTGAAATACGGATCTTGTCCACTAAGAGAGTAGCTCGCATGAACTCTCCGAATTGTTAGTGAGGGCTATCATTTCGAATAAAATAGTGGGAGTATTTTAATTGAAGTCCAAATTAAAATAAATTGTATTTGAAATTTTGGTACTGATTTTATTCTGCATAAATTCTTGTAGAATTCCATGGCAAGTATTTCACACTCCACGTTGTCTCTGAGAGCCATCCTTGAGAAGGATAAGCTCAGTGGGACTAATTACATGGACTAGTACAGGAATCTGAGAATTGTTCTCAGGCAAGAGCGAAAGCTCTATGTCTTGGAAGAAGAAGCCCCCGAGGTGCCGACCGGGAACTCTTCCCGTGCTGAGAAAGATACTTATAAGAAGTATACTGACGATGCTTTAGATGTCGAATGTCTTATGCTTGCCACTATGAACTCTGAGCTTCAGAAGCAACATGAGAACATGAGGTGCAAGGAGATTGACGAGCATCTCAAGAAAATGTTTCAAGGGCAGGCTCGTCAAGAGAGGTTCGACATCACAAAAGCGTTGTTTCAGTGCAAGATGGGAGTTCGAGACTCAGTAGGGACTCACGTACTCAAGATGATTGAGTATATAGAGAACCTTGAAAGGCTGGGTTTTCCTCTTGGTCAAGAGTTGGCCACGGATCTGATCCTGCAATCGTTGCCGGACAGTTATGAGCAGTTTGTCTTGAACTACAATATGAATGAAATAGACAAGACACTGCCCGAACTCCTATGCATGTTGAGAACTGCCGAAATCAATATGAAGAAGGCCAAGCCTGCCAGCCCCATACTGATGGTGCATAAGGGCAAGGGCAAGGCCAAGGGTTCTAAGAAGACGAAGGTAGGACCTAAGTCATTTCTTGAGCCCAAGTCTTCAGCACTGATGAAAAAGAAAAGCACGGTGAAGGAAGGGAAATGCCATCACTGTGGCAAGGCTGGTCATTGGAGGAGGAACTGTCCTTCGTACATTGAGGGTCTGCAGAAATTGAGGGGAGGTATGACTTCCGTTTCAAATATTTACGTTATAGAGATAAACCTTTCTGCTCCTTCATCTTGGGTATTGGATACAGGATGTGGTTCTCACATTTGTACAAATGTGCAGGAACTGGGAAGGAGAAGATTGCTGAGTAAAGTGGAGGTGGACCTCCGCGTCGGCAATTGAGCAAGAGTTGTTGCTGTAGCCGTAGGGGTTTATCGCCTTTCTTTGCCCAGTGGACTTGTAATAGAACTTGATAATTGTTATTTTTTTCCGGCCATAACTAGAAACATTATATCTATTTCATGTTTGGACATGATTGGATTTTCTTTTATAATTAAGAACAATTGTTGTTCTATATTTAAGAATGATGTTTGTTATGTTGTAGCCCAATTGTTTAATGGTCTTTATGTTTTGAACTTGGACCATCTGATCTGTAATGTAGAAAATAATAAAAGACTAAGAACAAATGACTCAAACCCTACATATCTCTGGCATTGTCGTTTGGGTCATATCAACGAGAAGCGCATATCCAAGCTCCATAGAGATGGACTTTTGGACTCATTTGATTATGAATCATTTGAGCGATACGAGTCTTGTTTGTTAGGCAAGATGACTAAAGCTCCTTTCACTGGTTATACTGAGAGGGCTGAGGATCTCTTGGGTGTTGTACATAGTGATGTATGCGGACCCATGAGTTCCATGGCTAGAGGTGGGTATTTCTACTTTGTTACATTTACTGATGATTTCAGTAGATACGGATATGTGTATCTTATGAAGTGCAAATCCGAGACCTTTGAAAAGTTCAAAGAGTTCAAGAATGAAGTAGAAAACCAGTTGGGTAAAAGGGTTAAAGCACTCCGATCTGATCGAGGTGGCGAATACCTGAGTCATGAGTTCCGTGATCATCTGAAAGAGTGTGGTATTGTATCACAGCTCACTCCACCTAGAACACCACAATATAATGGTGTGTCTGAGAGAAGAAATCGTACTCTGTTAGACATGGTACGTTCGATGATGAGTCATGTAGACTTGCCTGTTTCCTTTTGGGGTTTTGCTTTAGAGACTGCTGTAATGACATTGAATCGCGCTCCAACGAAAACGGTTCTGAAGACACCATATGAGATATGGACTGGGAAGCGTTCTAGTATGTCGTTCATTAAAATTTGGGGCTGTGAGGCATACGTGAGACGTCAAATGCCTGACAAGCTGGAACCCAAATCGGATAAATGTTATCTGGTGGGATATCCTAAGGAAACGAAAGGGTATTACTTTTACCTACCGTCTGAGGGCAAAGTGTTTGTCGCAAGGACTGGTGTCTTCTTGGAGAAAGAGTTCTTATCAAGAAAGACTGAAAAGGTAGAGCTTGAAGAAGTTCAAGAACCACATGTAATGAATGAACCGGAATTGGATTCTGAGACAGGACTACAAGATGTTGTAGCTAGAGAACCTGCTCAGGGAACACAAGTCCTACGTAGATCTGGTAGACCGAGGTTTGAGCCTGAGAGATATGGATTTCTCGTGTCTTTAATAGGTAATGTGTTGCTTATGGATCATGATGATGAACCAGCAACCTACCAAGAGGCTATGAATAGACCGGACTCCGACAAATGGCTTGAGGCTATGAAATCCGAAATGGACTCCATGTATGCAAACCAAGTTTGGAACTTGGTGGAACCACCTGAAGGGGTACGACCCATAGGGTGCAAGTGGGTCTTCAAGAAGAAGACCGACATGGATGGGAAGGTACAGACATTCAAAGGGCGACTAGTGGCTAAGGGTTTCAAGCAAATTCATGGTATTGACTATGATGAGACTTTTTCCCCTGTTGCTATGGTGAAGTCCATTAGGATATTGCTTGCTATTGCTGCGTATTATGATTACGAGATCTGGCAGATGGATGTCAAAACGGCTTTCCTTAATGGAAACCTCCTTGAGGAAGTGTATATGACACAACCCGAGGGTTTTGTATCCCCAGATGAAGCCACTAAAATATGCAAGCTGAATAAGTCCATCTATGGACTGAAACAGGCCTCTCGAAGTTGGAATCTTCGTTTTGATGAGAAAATCAAAGAGTTTGGTTTCATCAAGAATGAAGATGAGCCTTGTGTTTACAAGCGAATCAGTGAGAGCATTGTTGTCTTCCTGATATTGTATGTAGATGACATACTGTTGATTGGGAATGACATTCCTACCCTGAAAGTTGTTAAGAACAACCTAGAGAACTGCTTTTCAATGAAGGATTTGGGTGAAGCGACTTATATACTAGGTATTAAGATCTATAGAGATAGATCGAAGAAGTTGCTGGGTTTGACCCAGAGTACGTACATCGAAAAGGTGTTGAAGCGGTTCAACATGCTTGAGTCCAAGAAAGGATTTTTGCCCATGTCTCATGGTGTGAATCTCTCTAAGGACCAGTGTCCAAAATCTTGTGAAGATAAGGACCGCATGAAGTTGATTCCATATGCTTCGGCAATTGGATCAATCATGTACGCGATGTTATGTACTCGGCCCGATGTCTCCTTTGCTTTGAGCATGACTAGCAGATATCAGTCAGACCCCGGTGAGTGTCACTGGATTGCAGTCAAGAATATCCTGAAGTACTTGAGAAGGACTAAGGATGTGTTCTTGGTGTATGGTGGAGAGGAAGAGCTCGTTGTAAGTGGTTACACAGATGCTAGCTTCCAAACTGATAGAGACGACTACAAGTCTCAGTCAGGTTTTGTGTTTTGCCTGAATGGAGGAGCTGTGAGCTGGAAGAGTTCCAAGCAAGAGACAGTTGCTGATTCTACAACTGAGGCCGAGTATATCGCAGCAGCTAATGCGGCGAAGGAGGCTGTATGGATTAGGAAATTCATCGGCGAGCTTGATGTAGTTCCTAGCATTGTTGGTCCCGTAGTTCTCTACTGTGATAACAATGGTGCAATTGCACAATCTAAGGAACCTAGATCTCATCAACGCTCCAAGCACATACTTCGGCGGTTTCATCTTATTCGTGAGATTGTCGAACGAGGAGATGTAAACATTTGCAGAGTGCCGACTGAGGAAAATATTGCGGATCCGCTGACAAAGCCTCTCGCGCAGAGAAAGCATGATGGTCATACTAGATCGATGGGTATACGATACCTAAATGATCAACTCTAGCGAGAATCTTGTGGATTGCATGTAAATCTTGTATTTTGTTGGCTGTCTGTTCATATGATGAACTGTGTACCTAATTTTTCTCTTATAATTAATGGCAAGTTCTTTTATTGTGTCTTTTTCTATATGATAGTTAAATGTTAACATAATAGATACCCTTAGAATGTTCGCTTCCATGGGACATCAAGTACGTGACTTGAATGTGAGAGCCCATGATTTATTTGAAGCTTCATTCTTAAAGGTCCCTGGTCGAGTATCATCATAGAAGCTAAGGGTGATGATAGTACATGGAGACTAGCACGTGTGTTGACTGATGACCGGTTCTCACAGGTCATGATATTGTGATATCAAGTCATCACGTGTGTACTTGTTAGTGAACAAGTTGTACTGGACAGACCCAACCTGAGACTACTCTGTGGATTGTCATCCAATCGTGTCACGAGTAGGTCTCAATTGACAATGGTGTTGTGGTCCTTTGACCTGAAGTCACAGCATTCATCAAGTGAGGAAGAGCGTGCTTTGATGCCATCTAAAGTCTTACTTGAGAAAGGTTGATGATAAAGGGTGGTTGTTGGGCATGTTACGAATCATTTGGGTGTTTGTGTGTGAGCAGATATGAGATTTGTCCTCCTGTATGACAGGAGTTGCATCCATGGGCCCCTTGATGGAACTGGACTGAGAAATGCATGACCATGCTTGGTTGAGTCAATATGTGATATTGGACTCACCATTCTCTGGAAGTCCGTCCTGGATCAAGAAACTTGGATTGAGCTATTACGAGGGTGACACGGTCCATGCCTCTAGTTCTTTCCGGATGTAAGAGACAAAGGGACAAAAACAACGCTGATACATTGGTCATAAAGGCTTATGAGTTATGAACTCTTATTGCTTGGGGAGCAATGATGCATTGCTAGATGCCGCTCATTGTTTGTGAGGTTTTTGCTTTGATACTTTCGAGATCAAGTGAGAGTCTGTTGGAGTTACCATTGTGATCTGGAAGTGATCAAACATGTAATCTCACTGCCAACGCGATATGAGCCTGCAGAGTCGCACATAAGAGATATGGAGAAGTTGGATAATTGACTGTGTTGGTAAAAGTTGCCAATCACCGACCTGAATGGGGTTGTGGGCAAAGTGTTGCCTTAAAGGATCGTCGGGTTGGGCAAATGTTGCCTTGGAGGGCTGGTAAGGATTGTCGTCCGAGGGTCGATAACATTCGTCGAGAATCGTCTTCTGATTCCCGCCGATCGGCGAGAATCGTCTCTCTGATTCTCGCCGATCGACGAGAATCGTCGAGAATCAATATGTTGATTCTCGACGATCGACGACTTCGACATGTATCGTCGACCGCGGCTCGACGGTCGACGAGATTCGACGTGTATCATCAAGTGAAGCTCGACGATCGGCGAGAATCGTCGAGTATTGTACTCTGATTCTCGCCGATCCATGGTGATGCTCGCTGATCGATTCTCGCCGATTCTCGCCGACTCTCGCCGATTGATACTCGCCGATTCTGAACCTTATTCTTGGGTGGTCTGCGGATAGCGATAAGCCTAGGTTTATTTATACCTTTGGTATAAATACAACACTTAGGGTTTTCGGGTTCAAGGCTCGCGATTTTCTCCTGTAGCAGATCGAAACCCGCGACGGAAGAGTTCCATTCCGCGATCGTTCCGCCGATCCCGAATCCCGCCGCCGACGGAAGGGTTCCGCCGCCGCCGTGTTCGCTTCGTCGACCTCCTCTTCTCCGGCGACTGTCGCTGGTGCTGCTCTTCCTGGCGCGGACCTAGCAGTCCGTGGAATAGCAAGGTGCGGTCATCGTTCTTCCCGATCTTCCGTGCGACGGAAAGCTCGGCGTTCTCCCGCTCGTGTGGATTTCTGCAGAGACGTGGATATTATTCCACGTAGAACTCGCCACTAGCAAGAAGACAAAGTTTGGAGCATCTCCGTTGAGTTGTGACTCAACGCCACCGAGGTAATTTTTGCCTAGTTTTGCTAACTTCTTGATTCAACGTTCAGAGCCCGATCCACATCTCTTTGGGTTTTTCTTGATGTTTTTCCTTTCCGCTGCGTGCACAAGTGTTGTGCCATCCTCATAGAGAAACCCAACACATTATTGACTGCTGGAAAACATTTCATACTTGTTTGGGTGTTTTGACTCCCTAGTGTATTTGTTCTTTAGTGTCTTTATTCTATATAGCTTGATCGTGGAAGTTGTGGTAAATAGCACTTGATGCGGGCATTAGCGTGATTTGCTTGTGTACCTGAAAATTTACTAATCATTTTGAGTTAATTTGCCTCGGTTATAAAATCATCACTGCAAAATTTTAATTCCGGAATAATTGATTTTAAGACCATTTGCATTTTCATTTAAGTTTTATTTATTTCAGTCCATTTTGCATCACATTTACTTAGGTTCGCATTAGAGTCAGCACATCCGAGTCACTACCTACCCTGCGTAAATTCCCCTCGTCGGAACCACCGGTGTACGTATATGGGAGCTTCCCTGGTACATTTATGGTGGAATTTAATATTATTAATTAATTTTTTTAATATTAATTAATGAGCACTAATGAATATTAATTTATTTAGAGTATTTTATGTGCTGAGATGCCTTCACTCATCTATAATCTAAATAAGGGGGAAAGGTACGATGTTTAGGGATCTTGTAGGGTCATTATTGTAGTCTCTTTTTCTCTCCCTCTCCCTCTCTCCTTTTCTCCCAGGACTCTCCTATCTACCTCTCACACATGTATTCTTTTATGAATGCAATGCAATGTTTGTCGTTCTGAGTCACTCATTCTCTCTCTTGCATGCATCACATTGAGTGGTTCTTTCATCGAAGCTTCTTGTTCGTAACAATTGGTCCGAGCTTCCGTTTTCCGGTCATAGTAATCGTCGCCGAAATTCCACTATTGTTCCCTTTGGCCGCCAGTTGGAACACATCCTTTCCCTCCATGTCCTCCATTGTCGCATCCATCCACGAGAGCCTCATCTCCACAACACTATGTTCTCCTACACCACAGACCTTTCCCTCTACCAACAGAGTGCAAGTTGTGCCACCACAACATCAGTTACTAGTTATGGTACCTGTTGTGAACCCTAGATGTTTGCCCGCGCTACCAGATGTTACTAACAACCATGCGACAGGTGTCGCTGCACGAAACGACATGCACCACCTCTTAGCAGCTCTAGGCATTTCCCAACCTTTGCGAGAGCCCGATCTCGTCGATTGTCTTAGCTCCCAAACTGAATTTCGCGCAGGCGCGACCCTCTCCCATGATTACATCCTTGCCCACAGTGTGCAACGCCTCTCTACTCCTAATCGTGTCTCTGTCCTCACGATTGTTGCAACTCCATCGTATGCGCTTGTCTGTCTGACCCTTTGCTCCTTTCCTTTCCACACACAACACGAGTATTACACAGGACACCACGACCTCCACGTTCTCTACTTGCAATGCCGTGTTTTCCAACATCGTCGTCCGTTTTCTCCAACAACTTGTCCCCGCATTTGGCCATTCCCGTGTCTCCCCGGCTCAGTTATCTCTTAGTTCACATGCTTGACACTCCCTCTCTCCCATCACATCTGTTTACATTCCTGGCATCGCTTCACGAACTTCTTTTCTCCATTCCACCTCTGTTCCCATTCCTGACGTCGCCTCCAACGTGCCGCTCATCGAAGATTCTTATTCGTAACAATTTTCTAGCGCGTAAGGATTCCTGTATGATTAAAAGCAAGTGTTTTATCACCTAATTTGAAATTCAGATCATTAGCAAATTCATAATTATTAAAATTAAAAGCAAGCTAGAGCATTCCCATTTTGTGTTGAACCTGTATCTGGGAGGGTACTTTTGTGTGCTGGAATCAATCCTAGCATTGTTATGCCTTTCCAGAATCATACAAGACATCCAAAATCCTTCCACCATCTCCTGACCTCCAAAACATCATACGGATTATTCTTCTGAGCATGGACAGCTTAACAACCTCTCCAAATCAATTTTTATTCTCAGTCGGCATCATGATAGTCTCCGGTCAGTCATCCGCTGTCATTCCGACCTCAAATTTCTCACCTTTCATCCACCGAGCCCTTCTATCCCGTAAACATTGCACGTTTATTGATTGATCGTCTTTTCTTTAGCGTCGAATAGTGTGTTTATTCCATATTTTGGGTAATATAAGTTTGTAATCTGTGTTAATATTATCCTCCGACTCGTTGGATTTTGTTTGTTCATGCATTGGTTTTCTAGCACTTTTGCATGTGTATTACATTATTTGTTAACTTTCTAAAAGCTTTGCCTAGTTGCGAGTATTGTGACGTATTATTTATAATGTTCATTGTTGCAAGTTTAATAGGCCAAATTAGTGTCTAATTTATTCAAGCATTCATAGAGTTGACATATGCTTTTTGTCATGCCGTCTTCTGTCAAAATGACTAGTCCCTCTCGCAAAGCGTCAGTGTTGGAGAGGGAGGTGGTAGGAACATGCACCTCAAAAGAAGCGTGGTGCTGGGAGTTGGAGGGCTACAACGATCACCCATGTTTTCAGTAATTGGTGACCTCGGTATGATTTATCTGGCTATAATGGGTACACAAGCGTGGTGCTGAGAGTTGGAGCGATTGCGTCCATCGTGCCCGTCGCCCCGAGATCCATGGTCGACCTCCATGGCACCCATTGTGTTGAGGGCGCGTGTCATTAGAGTGTTGGAATAGGGCAGGAGAGGAAGTCGGCGGGACATCGACAGGCGGATCCACCTTCACAATCACAGAGCACATATCTAATAGAGACGAAATAGTGGGAGCCGATAAAATGGTCGCACAGTCACTGTATAAATGAGTTGGGAGGATTCGTGCCATCATCAAAGCTATGCCGACAACTTCCTTTTGAGCTCGTTGGGTAACAACAACAAACGTCAAAGGCTGATGCTGAATCTAGGCCCAAAGAGAGTCCTGTATTGGACCACAAAGGACGTCAGATCATCGTCTGAATAGTCTGGTTGTCCCAAAGGATATCAAACAAGTGTTGAAGGCTGTCCTACCCGGAGGATAAGAATTTTAGTTCATCACACATAGCCTTTGCAATCTCATGGTGCATATCGATGCGCTATATAACTCATCGTCCCTGGAGTTGAGAATCCATGATTGTACGCGAGCATCATCTCGGATCCTTTGCTTGGTAGGCTCAACGAGGGTGTCGCGAGTCACATGATGAAGAAGACCTTTGATCTAGAGCACTTGACGCAAGGAGTGTACCCACTCAACAAATTTTTTCTTCCCAGTGAGGGAGATAGTGGTAATTTGCAGTTCGTCCCGGACGTCGGGGATAGGGGTCGGAGCGACTGCCCCGTTCCTATCTACAATATTAAAAGGGAAAAGTTGCCTTTGGGGAAACATTCAAAATTACCAAAAATAGCCTTACTACTTTTATCTAATGACTTAATATATATCATAATTTATTTTAAAAAATAAAATACAATGGCCATTTAAGTAATTACATCCTATTTTCAAATTAAAAGTAATGATGAAAATATATAAAATTGAAAAATTTTTGTAGAGCTCCTATACCTACTAGACTATTATGGTAGGGTATAATTAGGCATGTTAGTTTTATTAAAGTTGATTTGAAAAGTAATGACGAAAAAAAATTAATGTAATTTGGAAAAATAATTATGACAAATTAATAATATATGAATAATGATTATTTTTTCTCCGTCAACATGGTATCAGAGCCGAAGCCCTAGTTTGGCTCGATCCCGCTCCGTTCCGCCGATCCCGATCCCGTCCCGCCGCCTCCTCTCCCTGCGCCTCGCCTCTTCTTCCGTGACTCCGTTTCCTCTCCCGCAGCTCCTCTCCCGTCTGCTTCTTCTTCTTCTTCTTCCCATCCACTTCTTCTTGTCGTCCGCTTCTTCTTCTTCTTGTCCGTTTCGTCTTCTTCCTCTTCTTCTTCTTCATGGCTGTTTGAGTTCTTTGACGTCGGATTGATGCAGGATTGCTTCTCCGACATCTATTTCCCATTCTTGTAGGGATGTCTCTCCTTCTCGTGGCGTGATTGGTCTCCTTCGAGCCTCTCCTCTTTCTATGAGTGAGATATTTCTCTGTCGGCAACCCGATGTTATTTGGTTACCTTGTCTATAATGTCAGGGAGTGGTGAAACTCCGGATATCTCCTCTGGTGGGAATGCGTCTCTGGATTCTCTGCCTCCTATTGGATCTCTTCGTGTCTCTCGTGATCACGAGACTCCTCATATTACTACTATTCGGTTGGACGGAACAAATTATCTTCCGTGGGCTCGTTCTGTCACTTGGGCCCTCAAGAGCCGTCGTTTGTTTGGCTACCTCAGTGGTACTATCAGGGCACCTCCTACCTCTCCCGATTGGCGACAATGGGATTCCAAAAGCTCTTTGGTTATGTCTTGGCTTACCAACTCCATGTAGGAGTCTATTGCCCGCAATTATCTCTTCTTGGATACTGCAGCTGATATTTGGAAGCATGCCTTGATTACTTATTCATGTCGGGGTAATGCGGCTCAGATCTTTTAGTTGCGACGAATTTTTCTTTTACGCCAAGGGGATCGTCCTCCCACTGCCTACTACTTGGAGTTTTCCCAGCTTTATCAAGAGTATGATCATTTCAACGTGCTTACTCTTGTCTCTCCTGAGGATGAGGTGCTTGTTCGTGCCCGGGAGGAACGCAACCAGATCTTTGAGTTTCTTCATGGTCTTCATCGTGACCTTGATCCCATCAGTGTTCTGACTCTTTGTCGCTCTCCCCTATTTCCTTACCCGAATTGTATAGTTTGGTTCAACAAGAATATGATCGCCGACAGATTTGCCTGCCTAACGCTGTTACTGAGGGCTCCGCTCTTGCCGCTCGGTTTGGTCCCAGAGTTCGCTCTTTTCGTGACACTAAGGGAAAGTCTGTGGACAAGGAACAAGTGACATGTGATTACTGTGGGAAAGCCCGACATACTTGAGACACTTGCTTTAAACTTCATGACATTCTTTCCTCTCGCGGGGTCCTGCTCCTCGTGGCGGACATGGCTCTGGTCGCAGTTCGAGCCGACCTTCTCCCTCTCGCTCGGCTCATCTCTCTGATGCTGGTGATGATCATGCTTCTTATGGTGGACCTGCTGCACCTGAGGTTCCTTTTGCCCTTTCCGCTGAGGAGATTCTCGCCTTCCGCCGCTTCATGCTTGGCTACTCCTCTGAGTCTGCTACTGCTCGTTCCTCTTATGCCCATCAGGGAGTTCCTGATGCTCACTCTGCCACTGTCTGCTCTTCTTCCCATTGGATCATTGATTCAGGTGCCACCGACCACATGACAGGTTCTACTACAGGTTAAATCTCTTATTCTCCTTTGTCTGGTCGGGACAAAGGGTACATTGCTGATGGATTCCTGTCTCCCATTGCTGGGAAAGGGTTCATTCCTTGCTCATCTCGTACTCTCACTTCGGTGCTCTATGTGCCTAAATTTACCCGTAACCTGCTTTCTATTAGTCATCTCACTAATTCTATGAATTACACTGTAATATTTTTTCTCACTTCTTGTGTTTTTCAGGACTTGAAGACCCGGAAGATTATTGACTCTGATAGAATGCGGGATGACCTCTACCTGTTTGACCCCTCCAGCTCTGTCGCTGCTCCACATGCTCTTTCTGCTGCCCAGCTCTCTCTGGACATGGCCATCTCCTACTATGCATTTTTTATTTTCGCAATTATTGAATGTATCTTTATTGGGTATTCTCCAACCCAGAAAAGATACAAATGTTTTCATCCATCGTCAAAAAAAATCTTCGTTACTATGGGCGTCACCTTTAGGGAGTTTGAGGCCTACTATGAGTCCTCTCTACATGGGGAGTCCTCACTTTAGGGGGAGTTTCACCCAATGGAAGTAAATTTTCTTCCTCTTCCTATTCCTCCTACCGTGAATATTCCCACTTCTACCTCTCCTCTGGTGACCGTTGTTGTGCCCACTCCTTCTGTGACAACTCCTATGATGGCTCCTCCTTTACATGTGTATACTCGGCAGAAAAGGGGTTCAGGTACATCTTCATCTCTCAGGCTACCCGCGCCAACATCGGATCCTTCTTTGGGCTCTCAAGGTATATCTACCCAACATCTGATGCCCCATTTTGTGTTCTACAACTCATTATCTCCTTCACATTAGCTCTTTGTTGCCTCTCTCTCCTCTATTTCTATCCCCTCAACCTGGCAGGGTGTTATTGCTCACCCAAAGTGGCAGGACGCTATGCATGAGGAGATGCATGCCCTGAAAAAGAATTGCACTTGGGATTTGGTTCCCTTGCCACCTGACAAGATTGTGGTTGGATTCAAATTGGTGTTCTCCGTCAAGCAGAACTCTGAAGGTGTTGTTGAGGGGTACAAGACTCGGTTGGGGGCCAGGGTCTACACCCAGACCATGGGGATTGACTACCAAAAAACCTTTGCTCTTGTGGCGAAGATGAATTCTATAAGAGTTTTGCTCTCGCGTGCTGCCTTTAAAGGATGGACTCTAACTCAATTAAATGTGAAAATTGTGTTTCTTCATTGGGACCTGAAAGAAGAAGTCTATATGACTTTACCGCCTGGTCTTACCCTACCAGTATCTGGGGGAAAGGTATGCATGCTGAAGAAAGCCTTATATGGCCTAAAACAATCTCCTCGGGTTTGGTTTGGTAGATTTCATAGAGGTATGGTCACATTTGGATACTCACAAAGCAACGCTGATCACACCTTATTTGTAAGACGCAAGCATGAGAGGCTTACTGTCCTTATTGTCTACGTGGATGATATTATTATCACGGGTGATGATACTAGGGAAATCCAGTCTCTGAAACAAAGATTGAAAAAAAAGAGTTTGAAGTGAAAGACCTAGGAAATATCAAGTACTTTCTTGGAATTGAGGTCACTCGATTGATGCATGGTATATTCATATCCCAGAGGAAGTATATCCTTGACTTGCTTCAGTCATGTGGGTTGAGTAGGTGCAGACCTGCTGACACTCCAATTGAAGTTAACCACAGACTGGGTAAAGATGATGGAGAAGCAGTTATTGATGTTGCTGGATTTCAAAGACTGGCCGGTCGCCTTATTTATTTTTCACATACTCGTTCGGATATTTCATATGTTGTGGGTGTCATTAGTCCTCTTCTCGTGGGTGTCATTCGTCCTCTTCTAGTTCGGATATTTCTCTCCTGACAAAGAATTGACAGTTGAAGTCTATACAAATGCTGATTGGGCAGGTTCTGTTGATGACAGAAGGTCCACTTCTGGTTATTGCTCTTTTGTTGGTGGTAACTTGGTAACATGGAGAAGTAAAAAACAACATATGGTTGCCAGATCAAGTGCAAATGCAGAATTTAGAGCTATGGCTCATGGGATCTGCGAAGGCATGTGTAAATCCTTGTTGAATGATCTTGGTATGGGGAATAAAGACCCCATAAGACTTTACTGTGATAGCAAAGCCGCCATCAGCATAGCTCACAATCCAGTCCAACATGATCGCACAAAGAATGCTGTGGTTGATCGCCACTTCATCAAAGAAAATATAAAAAGAGGTGTCGTGAGCACGCCATTTGTTCCCTCAGATCAACAACTTGCGGATGTTCTCACCAAAGGTTTAAGTCAGACTGCATTTGCAAAAAATATGTGCAAGTTGGGCATGCACAATATCACACGCCCAACTTGAGGGAGAGTGTTAGATTTACATATATTTTTATGGATTTTTTTCCTCTATTGTATTCCCCTCATATATTGGAGGGGAACTGATGGGGGACCATCGGCCCATAATAAAGCGGGGCCCACTTTTGTCTATTCTCGCTGGAAGACTTGATCGGAGTGACGATCCGATCCCGCAGATGTGTTCGGATGCGCGTCGCGAACTTTTTTAATATGTAACTTTGTTACTTTTTGGTTTTATTTTCGTATATTTGGCACATGGACTTTTCCGCCAATCATAGCCGTAGATTCCAGGTTGCCCTAATGCTGAGTATGTTATAAATATGTGTGTTAGAGGTTTGGAAAGATCATTGCTGGTTTTGGAGGAAGTTATTCCCGGAACTCCGCGATCAAGCCACAGTGTTGACGCCGTGGAGCCCTAGGTGCCGACTCCTAGTGGCGGAACTTCATCCCCAAGGTAAACCCTAACCCCCTCCATCATTTTCCACCACCTCCTTCCCCATCCAGCCACCGAATCCCCTCCAAAACCCCACCCGAACTCCACTGACCTGCAGCCAGGGCAGCCGCCCCTCTCCCTCCCGTTTCCTGTTCCGCCGCCCCTCCTGTGCCCGGAATTCCACCGTCGGTCTGTTGCCATCAGCCCAACACCGAAAACCCCCTTCCCCTCCCAAAACCGACCCACCTAGGGCCTCCTTTGCCCTAGCCGACCCCTCCTCCTCTTTCCCCGTCGTGGATCCACCTCCCACCGCTCCGAAAACCCTAGATCTATTTTGATCTAGTGCTACTACCCTTCAATCCATCATTTTCATCCGTATTCCTCTTCCCATAGCCCGGATCTGCCATCAACACACCAGATCTACCCTCCCCTTGGCCGGATCCTTCCATATTTGGTCGGATATATCTGTTTCCAGCCACCGCAACCCTTTTCCACCGCGGACGACCTCCGTCCCGGCACGCAAACCCGGATCTACTTTCAAAACCGCCGTATCTTCCCCGCCTCGGACATTCCCTTATTTGTGAGTTGTTTTGTTGTATGAACTTTTAATTTTCAGCACTTGAACGTTGTTTGAATTACTCATATTTGCTTGGATATTTATATGTGAAATTTTGCCCCGTAAAGAACTGTGATTGCAGGAAGGAGCCATCCGCGACGTGCTTATTTTGGCCCTCCGTTTGGAGGAAAGCCTTGCTTAATCGCCCTAATTGAAACGGTTTTCGCTTATATTATTGAATGTGTGGGTTGTGAATTTTATTTGAATTAATTGTCGAACGGACTCTGTGCATCATCATAAAGTGTTCACGTGTCCACTCACTCGAGTTAAGCCTAGATTGTACGACACACATCCTACCCTACATCAAATTGGTATCAGAGGTCAAGGTTAGGTCATTTGCATGCTCCGTAGTGGTAGGACATTTAGGACTAGCATGACAGAACCACAAGTAACCGACGATCGAGCGGGAAGCTCAAATTCGGGCACCGCGTTTGCTGAGTTCCAGCGCCTCATCCTAGATCGTTTTGACACCTTAAGCGCTCAGTTTAATGGCGTGCGACAAGACCTTGCCGAGGTAAACCTACGACTGGACCACTTAGAGAATGTCAAGGATATACCAACACATCGTGACGATTCTTTGGAGGACGACCCTGATGTGCCTCCACGTCCCGACCAAAGCCCGAGAGTGGGTCAACCACCAGTGGAACGTCATCGCCGTGACATTCCCTACCGGGCCCCAGCCCCGCCGGAAAGGCGAAACCCTGAGCCAGCACGTGATAGACCTCCACCTCCGCATGAAGATTATCGTATGCCCCGTCAGCTGCAACCTGACCATAGCGAACGTGTGCCTCCACCCGGTCGCCGCGACCAGCACCGAGATGAGTATTACCCTCCAGATCGACGAAGGTTTGATTACGACTATGATGACTATCCAGGGGACTACCCTGACCCGCGGAGAGGTGTCCATGCCTTCAACATCACTGTCGGATTCGCCTCGACGCCCCATTGTTCGATGGCCGCTTGGATCCGAAAGGCCTTTAGTGATTGGATCCTAGACATGGACAACTATTTTGACTGGTATGATATGAGAGATGAGCGTTGTGTCTGTTTCGCGAAGATGAAGTTGGTTTGGCAGGCCAAGGTATTTTGTATTAACGTGGAGAGAGCTGTCGAGAGAGAAGGCTATTATCCCATCACTCGTTGGGATGAAATGAAGGAGAGACTGAAGGATAAATATCTCCCTGCCTCTTACCGTGATCAGTTGTTTGATCAGCTACAGAACCTACGTCAGGGGACGCTTACGGTAGCTGAGTATATGGCTCGATTCGATGAGTTGGTCGTTAGGAGCGATATTTCGGAGGAGCCCATTGCCACCGCGTCTCGCTTTAAGGCTGACCTTCGTTCGGAGCTCCGGAGAGAGTTGATTCCCCCACGCCTCGAGACTGTCCTCCAGATATTCCAGCTCACTCTAGAGTACAGGCAGTATCTCCGTACATCGGGTACGAAGCAGTTCCCCTCGCGGACTGATTCCTCAACATTCAAGGAGCCCACCCCTTTCCAGACTACCACGGCTACCCCGCCCCCACGGGTCACCGCTGACATGAAGGGCAAGACCATCGCCACTGAGGGCCAGAGACCTAGAGGTATCCAGTGTTTTAAATATTCCGACAGAGGACATGTGGCGGCACATTGCCCCACACGAAGTCTGCTAGTTGACGAAGAGGAGCCGAGCCTAGAGGGAGTCGAGGATGTTACTGAGGAGGTCGAGGCTACGATTGAGGAGGGATGGGAGAGCAAGGCAGAGAGATCCCTAGAGATGGGCGTAATGCGACGCCTCCTATATACCCCCCGTGCTGATGAGGATTGTCGCCACACCACTATCTTCTACACGTATTTTCCTAGCGCAGGCGGACCCTGCAAGCTAGCCATTGATAGGGGGAGTTGTGTCAATATCGTGGCCCAGAGAGGTTTAGAGCATATGCAAGTGAAAGCGGAGCCCCACCCTCATCCTTACCAGGTTATTTGGGTAGACAAGACCGCCATCCAGGTGACACAGCGGTGCCTCGTTCCCATTCGGCTTGCTACATTTGAGGATCACGTGTGGTGTGACGTAATTCCTATGGATGTTGCCCACGTATTATTGGGATGACCTTGGCTGTACGACCGCGACGCCACGTGCTACGACCGGTCGAACACGTACACATTCTACTATAAAGGTAAGAAGATCGTGTTGTCACCCACCCTACCCAAGGAGAAATCCAAGGGTCCGATTGAACCCTCCACGAGCACCATGTCATCGAGGCCACTGCATCTCCTACGGTGTAGTGAGTTCCTGCGGGAGAGCAAAGTACGTCGTCATATTTTACATTGTTGCTGCCACCATGACTTCTGAGAGTCCGACGGTGACCTCGGATCTCCCCCCGGAGATTCAGACTCTACTAGAGGAGTTTGTTGACATCATGCCTGAGGAGTTACCTGATGAGCTCCCACCATTGCGAGATATCTAGCATGCTATTGATCTAGTCCCAGGAGCTTCTCTCCCTAATCTGTCGCACTATCGTATGAATCCAGATGAGTTCGCCGAGCTCAAACGGCAGGTTGACGAGCTTCTCCGAAACCAGTTCATTCGAGAGAGCCTGAGTCCTTATGTCGTCCCCGCCCTTTTTACCCCTAAGAAGGATGGTAGCTGGCGCATGTGCATCGATAGCCGTGCCATCAATAAGATTACGGTGAAGTACAGGTTCCCTATTCCTCGACTCGACGATTTGTTAGATATCATGTCAAGTGCCCAGCTCTTTTCCAAGATCGATCTACGGAGTGGGTACCACCAGATTCGGGTACGAGAGGGTGATGAATGGAAAACGGCCTTTAAGACTAAAGATGGCCTGTATGAGTGGTTGGTCATGCCATTTGGGCTGTCCAACACCCCGAGCACGCTCATGACGGTCATGACACAGATATTATGGCTCTACATGGGCAAGTTTTTTGTTGTGTATTTTGATGATATTCTGATTTATAGTCAGACCCATGACGACCACCTAGAGCACTTGAGACTCCTTTTCGAGACCTTTCTTGGTGAGAAGTTATTCGTGAATCTAAAGAAGTGTTTGTTCTACGCCGAGTCGGTTCAGTTCTTGGGGTATATTGTATCGTCCACGGGAGTGTCCGTCGACCCTGAGAAGGTCAAGTCCATTCGCGAGTGGCCCTTGCCTACGACCATTCACGAGGCCCGCAGCTTCCATGGTCTAGCTGCCTTTTACAGGAGGTTCGTTCAGGGATTTAGTACGATTATGGCCCCGTTCACTAGCTGTTTGAAGAAGAGCGAGTTTCAGTGGACCCCCACGGCCACTCGAGCATTTGAGGAGATTAAAGAGAAGTTGACCACGGCACCGGTCTTACGACTTCCTGATTTCGGCAAGGCATTTGAGGTCGCTTGTGATGCCTCTGGGGTAGGAATCGGTGGTGTGCTGAGCCAGGAGGGACAACCGGTCTCCTATTTCAGCGAGAAGTTAAATGAAGCCAAGCAAAAATACTCCAATTATGATAGGGCGTTTTATGCGATCGTTCAGTCGTTACGATACTGGAGACACTACCTCTTTTCCCGGGAGTTCGTTCTCTATTCGGACCACCAGGAGCTTCGGTAGATTCCCAGAAGAAGTTGGGGCATAGGCATGCGAAGTGGGTTGAATACCTCCAAGATTTCCACTATGTTCTCAAACATCGCGCCGGTGTTGAGAACAAACCCGCTGATGCGTTGAGTCGGCGGGTCACCCTTCTATAGACCCTGAGAGCCCACGTGGACGGACTTGAGCAGATTATTGCTGATTACCCAGGTTGCTCGGACTTCGGTGAGATATACACAACATTATGCCGAGACCCACCCGAACCTGTCGACTGTTTCCAGATTTGGGAAGGTTACCTTTATCGGGGTTCCCACATGTGCATACCAAGCACATTGTACCGTGACTATCTGATTTGGGAGCTTCATGCGGGCGGAGCCGCCGAGCATTTTTGTAGGGATAAGTCCATAGCTATTGTCGAGGATCGATTTTATTTTCCAGGCCTGAAGAGTGATGTGGCCAGAATTGTCCGACATTGTCGTACGTGTCAGACTGCGAACGGAAATAAACAGAACACATGATTATATACGCCCTTACCAGTCCCACTTAGACCCTGGGAGGACATTAGTATGGACTTTGTACTTGGATTACCACGCACGGTTCGGAAGCACGACTCCATCTTTGTAGTCGTTGATCGTTTTTCCAAGATGACACACTTCATAGTCTGCTCTAGGACTGCTGACGCATCACGTGTTGCAACCATTTTCATTCGGGACGTCTTTAGGTTACATGGCCTACCGAAGTCCATAGTCTCAGACAGGGATGTTAGATTCGTGAGTTACTTTTGGAAGACCCTATGGTACAAAACGGGCACTACCCTGAAGTTTTCATCGGCATATCACCCCCAGACAGACGAGCAGACTGAGGTTGTGAACCGCAGTCTAGGGAATTTGCTTGGATGTCTTGTCGGCAAGCATGTGGCGAGTTGGGACTCCGTCCTTCCCTTCGCTGAATTCGCATACAATAGTTCGGTCAATAGGTCCACGGGGTTGAGCCCATTTCACATTGTACTAGGGTATGTGAAAGTGCAGGTTAGCAAGCACCATACTCTATTCACCCCCCTCTAGAGTATATCATATCTAACCTGCACTTTCAGTATGAACCCAAGAAACCCATCGACCTCATTCCTTGTCCATTAGAGCCCCGTCCAAGTGAGTCCGCCGAGTCATTTGCATGCCATTTGCATGAATTACTTGAGTCAGTCCGTCGGCAAATTATTTCGAGTAACGAAAGCTATAAAACCCATGCAGATTTTAACAGGCGTGAACAGGTCCTCATCGAAGGCGGGCAGGTAGTGGTCCGAATCTGGGCGGAGATGCTCCCACCGGGGGCTGCCAAAAAATTAATCGCTAAACTAATGGGTCCCTACTCGATCATTAAACATATCGGGACAAATGCCTGCGAGCTGAATATCCCCGCTAGTATGGGAATCCATCCGGTGTTCAATGTTGAGGACTTGAATCCGTATTACGAACCTCGCGGATATTCAGACCCGAGTCGGGATGATCACCACTTCTCCACCTCATCACCAGCTGCAGCTTCCTCCCACTCACCTTGACCACCACTTGCCCTGCGCCCAGCTGTACGCACCCCTGGGAGTCCCGCACCTATGGTGACACCACCTGCACCCCTGGTCGCTCCGGGATCCACTTCACGAGAGCAGCGTACTGAGAGCATTACAGACATCATCGCCCATGAGTACGTCCCTACCACCACTGGACTTTCATGCCGCTACCTGGTTCGTTGGAGAGGCCGCTCCGCCTCTGTCGACTCGCCCCTGGACTTCGACGACAGTATGATCATCTCTATTCATCGGAGATGAATTCTTTTCAGTCGGGGGAGTTGATGGGGGACCATCGGCCCATAACAAAGCGGGGCCCACTTTTGTCTATTCTCGCCGGAAGACTTGATCAGAGTAATGATCCGATCCCGCGGATGTGTTCGGATGCGCGTCGCGAACTTTTTTAATATATAACTTTGTTATTTTTGGTTTTATGTTCATATATTTGGCACGTGGACTCTTCGACCAATCATAGCTGTAGATTCCGGGTTGCCCTAATGCTGAGAATGTTATAAATAGGAGTGTTAGAGGCTTGGAAAGATCATTTCTGGTTTTGGAGGAAGTCATTCCCGAAACTCCGCGATCAAGCCACGGTGCCGACACCGTGGAGCCCTAGGTGCCAACTCCTAGCGGTGGAACTTCATCCCCAAGGTAAACCCTAACCCCCTCCATCATTTTCCACCACCTCCTTCCCCATCCGGTCACCGAATCCCCTCCAAAACCCCACCCGAACTCCGCCGACCTGCAGCCAGGGCAGCCGCCCCTCTCCCTCCCGTTTCCTGTTCTGCCGCCCCCTCTTGTGCCCGGAATTCCACCGCCGGTCTGCTGCCATCAGCCCAACACCGGCATCCCCCTTCCCCTCCCAAAACCGACCCCCTAGGGCCTCCTTTGCCCTAGCCGACCCCTCCTCTTTCCCCGTCGTGGATCCACCTCCCACCGCTCCGAAAACCCTAGATCTATTTTGATCTAGTGGTACCACCCTCCGATCCATCATTTTAATCCGTATTCCTCTTCCTGTAGCCCAGATCCACCATCAACACCTCGGATCTACCCTCCCCTTGGCCGGATCCTTCCATATTTGGTTGGATCTATCCTTTTCCAGCCACCGCAACCCTTTTCCACCGTGGACGGCCTCCGTCCCGGCACGCAAACCCGGATCTACTTTCGAAACCGCCGGATCTTCCCCGCCTCGGACATTCTCTTATTTGTGAGTTGTTTTGTTGTATGGACTTTTAATTTTCAGCACTTGAACGTTGTTTGAATTACTCATATTTGCTTGAATATTTATGTGTGGAATTTTCCCCCGTAAAAAACTGTGATTGCAGGAAGGTGCCATCCGTAACGTGCTTATTTTGGCTCTCCGTTTGGAGGAAAGTCTTGCTTAATCGCCCTAATTGAAACTGTTTTCACTTATATTATTGAATGCGTGAGTTGTGAATTTTATTTGAATTAATTGTCGAACGGACTCTGTGCATCATCATAAAGTGTTCACGTGTCCCCTCACTCGAGTTAGCCTAGATTGCACGGCACGCATCCTACCCTACATCAGGAACGCATCCTACCCTACCTCGAGTTAGCCTAGATTGCACGGCACGCATCCTACCCTACCTCTTTATGAAATAACATTTTTCATGCTCTCCTTCAACAGTTATTTTTTCATCAATCTTGTAGACAGATTTGGGAGTTTGTAGAATGTTTTATGTGACACTTCTCGATGCACTAATCACGTTCGCTCATGATTGGTCCAAGAATGAAACACTTAGCACTAAATCAAAGACAATTTCTTTCAAATAGAATTTATGCCCTTGTTATGGTAGATCTGAAGTGAATGTATTTTTATAGAGATGCTTAAAATTTTTTAGAAGAGTAGATTTTTCACGAGTATTGTAAATAAATTTGTGTCTTGTGAGTGTGTGTGTGTGTGCATTCTAGAACAATCAATTATTTGGAGGAAAAGTATTGGAGACCTACAAAAGAGCAAGACCCATCACATTTGTTATCACCTTATTTGGGAATCAAAACATAATGTTGAGTTCTTTCTTTTCATACTTGTGAGATAAGATGAATGAAGATTGAGTAAGTGATGATGAATCATAAGGCAGCACGAGTGAACGATGCTAAAATCTGCTAGCCCGTCGCACTTGTATAATAATCATACATTATTAGTCATATATTATTCTGTTAGATTATGTTTTATGCCAGCTTATATAAATTTTATTCTAGATGTAATAAGTTGCTAGAAATATCGAGTTTGCTAATTATTTCTTTTTTTTAGAAATTCAACTCATTAGGGATCAAGTTTATCATAAATTCAAAAAACTCTTCGAAGATTTATGTGCACTCTGAAAAGCTACTATCTTTGATTCTCATAGAAATTGTGTTGATTTACTCAAGGACCATGACAACCCATTTCATGTAGATTGCACTTTAAGAGACCACAATACTATATCCCACTTCCAAAGACACTATAATGCAATCTTAAACGTAGTATTAATTAATGCAAGATGTCCAAGGTTTAAATTTTTCTAATTTCTTTTTTGAAATTATTATGATTATGATAAGATGCGAGAAGCACGTCTAAGATGGTTTGGGCACGTACAAAGGAGACCATTAGAGACACCTGTTAGACGTTGTGAGAGTCTAGTCACTAGGCATGTTAGACGAGGGAGGGGTAGACCAATAAAGATTTGGAATGAAACTATAAAGAAAGACATGATGTATTTAGGCATTAGTGAGATTATGACAAAAGATTGGGCACAATGGCGACAAAGGATCCATATAGCCGACCCCACTATAGTGGGATAAAGGCTTGAGTGTTGTATTATGATTATGATATTTTTAATCTTTACTCCAATTAGTTTATTGCCTCATAACCGTGTAATCGTTCATATTAATGGGTTCATCATTAACTTTTTGTTCATACTATGAACATTGATTATTTGTAAATTTTCATCATCCTTTAACATGTTCTTTTTCCTCAAACATTTCAACAATTCATTTTGCAAAGGTTTTATAATTTTTTTGGGTGTTATGTTAAATTAACATATATTATACCCCTCTTTATTAAGAAATTCCAAATTTTAAATTTGTGTTTTTTCTTCTATTTTAAAAAATATGCTCATATAAACAATGTCGTGGCTGGGATAATGTCGCGCAGGGCACGGGGGCTCCCCATGCACTATCGCAGTTGAGGAACTGTCGTGATTGGCAATATGAGCGGAGCCTCATGCCTGTCACTTATATATATATACTATATTAAAAGGGAAAACACTTTTTGGTTAAACATTCACTTTCCCATTTTACCCCTCTTTGTTAAAGAAAATACAGTTTTATATTTTGTGTTTTCTTTTTTATTTTAAAAAATGTGCTCTCATTTAAACAAAGTCTTCCACCCACAATAAAAAATGTGTTCTCCCCGCCCCTCGCAAACTCTTGTGCACACCGCAAAAATGAGCGACGTGCGGAGTACAACACTTAGGGGTTCAAGCAGCGGGAGCGCCGGGACAATGTCGTGGTCGGGATAATGTTGCGCGGGGCATGGGGGCCCTCGTGCACTATTACAGGTGTGTGTGTGTCATGTAAGAATCAGAATTTTCTCATTTCGAGTAAAGCACCAATCATTTTCCACATAGCAAAGCTGTACAAACTGAATTCAAAACATAAAGAGTTCTCAACCCTCATTATGACTTCACTTCTCAAATTGTGCTACCAAACTGAATTCAAAACATAAAGAGTTCTCAACCCTCATTATTACTTCACCTCTCAAATTGTGCTACCCTGCTATTTTTTTTTAAGTTACCATGCACCCATGATTTTTAAAAGCTGGAACGTTTTATACATTTTTTGGGTTACTATATGTTTTTTTAATGTATAAACTATAAACTATTCATAAGGGTTAAGAAATTCCTTTGGTTCTGAACTTTTTCTCAGGTACTGGAAATTATCTCTAATGGTGCATCCAGATAAATGCGCTCATCCCCAGTCTCACCAAGCATTTGTGACACTGAATCAAGCTTTTAAAGATCTGCAAGATCCAGAAAAGGTGTTTCAACTTTTTCTAAATTTTGGTATGAGGCTGCAAGATAATATCTTCTAGGCCCTTAATGTGCAAAAGTGATTTTACATGAACTCCTTTTAATTTGCAGTTTCAACTTATTCTGTAGGTTCTCAATTTGCAATATGAACTGGTTTGACCTCCAATTTTGTTTAAAATATATTTGTTTGTGAAAACTTTTTTTCTGCTTAGAAGTCTCATTTTCTAACTCTGCAGAAAAAGTAATGGCCATTGACTTGCAACATCATTTCATCTAACCATATGGACAGGAGACTCATGCACTCGGTCGGCCAACTTCATTGCGAAAGTTCTCTTGGAGATGCAATTATCTTTAGGGATTATTCCGTGTTCTTATTTTATCTTTTAATGCATTTTGTCTCATACTGTGTCCTCATCCTATACAATCAGTCTTAGTTGAAGTGTTATATTATCTTGGATAATTAGTGTGTTTGACTCTCCTTGGAGAGAGAGCTCTTAGATGGATTTTGCCCTCAAGAGTTAGGATAACACCCATGTCTCAATATTTTGTATCCAATGTTTGACTGAGGACGGCTGTAGGGTGAATGTGCACTTAGGGAACATTAATGATTTGGTGTTAGTGTGGTGTTGTTGGGAATTCAAAAATGATGCGCTGCACAAGCAATAGTTAACGAATAAACAAAAACAACACTCAAGCCTTTATCCCTGTTAAAAATCTCACAAGCTGATCAACCGGTAGTTCTGGTAACAAACAAATACTTCCATAGCTATCAAGCTGATCACTTGATCAAACGGAAAGCGGGAACCAGGCGCAGGAACACTCCAACCATAAACTGAGTTAAGTAATCAGAAACAACAGAGAGCAACCACAGATCTTGTATTATCAACTATCAACTTTACAAGACAAGGTATACATGGCGAGACATGATTTCACCAAGTACAATAGAGAATCATACAAGCAAACAAGACTCTTCAAGCCGGGCGAACTGCCCCAGAGACCGCCGAATCCGCCGAGTCCGCTGAGACCGCCAAGCCGCTGCTGCTGCACCACTGATCTACGGAGTCCGCAGACTACTCGTTATTCTGCTGAGACGACTGCTCTGCAAGCCGCCGCCGAACTGAAAGAACAGACCGCCTAGTCCGCCAAGACCGGCGAACATGTTATTGAACTTGAACTTCAATTGCTAGAGAGAAGACTGACTGGCCGCAAAGTGCGACCTGCTGCAAACCGCTGATTGTAACCGCATGCTCCACTGCTTCCTGACCGCAATCAGAACCAGACTCTTGGCTTCAGAGTGCTAGCTGCATAACCTGCAAACAGCAACCAGTTAATCCTTCTCAATCCGCGCGGACTAAAAAACCGTGGCCGCAACAATTAACCCGCGCTCAACTTATCCGTTATTCTGCTGAGACGATTGCTCTGCAAGCCGCCGCCGAACTGAAAGAACAGACCGCCTACTCCACCGAGACCGGCGAACAAGTTATTGAACTTGAACTTCAATTGCTGGAGATAAGACTGGCTGGCCGCAATGTGCGACCTGCTGCAAACCGCTGATTGTAACCGCAAGCTCCACTGTTTCCTGATCGCAATCAGAACCAGACTCCTGGCTTCACAGTGGTAGCTGCACAACCTGCAAACAACAACCAGTTAATCCTTCTCAATCCACGCGGGCTTGAAAACCGAGGCCGCAACAATTAACCTGCGCTCAACTTACTGTTCATTCAGTTACTGTTGAAGTGACGGGGAGTCCTATTTATAGGCGGGGTGAGAAGTGTGTTCACCGCCATAGTGGATAGAATCACCACCCCAGGTCGCAGCTAGCACAACGCAGTCGCCAAGTCTGCAAGGACAAGGTCGGACCTCAGCCGATTCGCCAGACACCAAGTCAGGAAGCCAGTCCGCTACCTGGCGGACACCGCACCAGTCCGCACGCTGCATAACATGCAGACAAAAACAACCCACATACTGCACCAGTCCACACGCTACACGCGGACATAGCACCAGCCCGCACAACATGCAAACACCGCACCAACCCGCCACACGAGTCTACGACCAACAGGACCAGATCGCCCGGTCAACCAGCGGACACCGCGGGCTCTGCGAATACCCTGGATTTGTCACAGAATGTGATCAAGTCCAACAACCCACTAAACACCTTGCGCGAGCTCGGCGGACACGAAGCCAGATCGCCAGCTCCAAAGACAATCCGCCACCATGAACGCAGTTATCACCAACCGCATCACCAGAGATCAAGGGCATGGACCAATGACGATCTTATGATCTCCAAACACAGTCCGCCAAAGCGGACTCTGCAAACTCGAATAGAGTCCGCCACATTCCCGCGGATACACCACCAATCCGCCCGGTTACTTCAAGAAACAACCAACAGCTGAACCACAAGCCGAGCTGACTAAATGCATCACCAGGTCGCAATAACAGGCCGCCCAAGCCACACAACCAGTTCACCCAGTCCTCACCATCAGATAACCCAGAGCGCACCATCAGTTCGCTCAGACCGCGCGGTCTACTTGATTAACCTCCACTTTTACTTCACAATTTTCAACAATCCCGCTATAGTGGTGTAGGCTATATGGATCTTTTGTCGCCATTGTGCCCTTTCTTTAGTCATAATCTCACTAATGCCTAAGTACATCATGTCTTTCCTTATAGTTTCCTTCCAAGTCTTTATTGGTCTATCTCTCCCTCATTTAACATACCTAGTGATTAGACTCTCACAATGCCTAACATGTGTCTCTGATGGTCTCCTTTGTACGTGTCCAAACCATCTTTGTCAAGCTTCTCACATCTTCTCTACAATTGGTGTTACTCCTTATTCCTATCTTATCCCTAATACATTCATTCCTAATTATATCTAGTCTCGTCTGTCCACACATCCACCTAAGCATTCTCATCGCCGCAACTCCATTTTTTGCGCTCATCCACACAATTCATTGCCCATCACTCAGAACCATAGAGCATCGTTGGTCTAATTGCAGTACGATAAAACTTTTCTTTAAGTTTTAATGGTACTTTACAATCACATAAGATCCCTGACGCGCCTCTCCACTCTAACCAACCCGTTTGGATTCTGTGTCACATCTTTATCAATACCTCCGTCGTTTTGAACTATCGATCCAAGATATTTAAAACACTCACTACGGGAAATATCTTGATCACCCAGCTTAATAACGAAGCCATCCATCCTTCTTACACTGTTATATTTAACCGTCACAAGAGCCTCCTGCACAGAGTTAGGTACAAAACTAGAGAATAATGAGGTAGCAAAGGTTTGAAGCACCGGGTTCAGGCGATGTAAGGAGACATAATTTGTTAGGGGATGGGCTATGGAGGAAGAAGCCGGGTCGACAGGTCGCATAGTGCCAGAGGTTGAAGTCGACTGCAGCGGGACGACGGAGAGGTTGTCGAGTATACACACGAAGAGGGCGGGGGGGGGGGGGGGGTCGGTGGAGACCCGGAGTTGGGAGGGGAACGAGAGGAGATGGTGGAGGAGACGGAGCCGGTGGTCCCGCTTGGATTCTATGTGTCACATCTTTATCAATACCTCCGTATTTTAGAACTATCGATCCAAGATATTTAAAGCACTCACTACAGGAAATATCTTGATCACCCAGCTTAATAACAAAGCCATCCTTCCTTCTTACACTGTTATATCAAGAGCCTCCTGCACAGTGTTAGATACAAAAATAGAAAATAATGAGGTAACAAAGGTTTGAAGCACCGTGTTCAGGCGATGTAAGTAGACATAATTTGTTAGGGGATGGGCTTTGGAGGTAGAAGCCGGGTCGACAGGTTGCAGAGTGCCAGAGGTTGAAGTCGACTGCAGCGGGGCGGCGGAGCGGAGAGGTCGTCGAGTATACACACGAAGAGGAGGTGGGGTTGGTGGAGACCCGGAGCTGGGAGGGGGACAAGAGGAGATGGTGGAGGAGACAGAGCCGTTGGTGGTGGACGTAACTTGGATGACCAGTCGTGGTAAGGGTGCTGATGGTGGAGAGGACGGCGGAGTGAGGAAAAAAGTTGATGACATGAGCTCTAAAGTGCACAGATTTGGCTGTGGGCTCGAAGGGGGAACACTGAGTTCAACACAGCTAGATGAGTGTTGTTGAATATTCATTCTAGGTACACGACCTAGTGCAGGATGACTTTTATCGCATGAGCATAGTCAACGGGAACTAGATGAGTTCATTGGGCTTTTGGAGAAATGCAATGAAAAGGAATGTTAATTTGTTAAGCGGATTGGAGCAGAACTCTACGGTAGCAGGAATTCACATGAGAGTAGGAAGTGCGATGCAAAGCAAGAACTCAAACAACTGGAAGATCGACCATAACTCGCATGATATGAGGTTGGTGAGCTCTAGAAGCGAGGCTTGTGGCCGCTATGGAAGTAAGCTCAAAAACCGAAGCAAGAGAGGGTTGCTCTACAAGGCAAGGAGAGCTTGGGAGTTCACACGGTGAGATGCCCTGCGAGAGCTCAGGTTGGAGTTCCAGGCAAGTAGCTTGGCAAGATCTACTAGCTTGTCTTAGGACTGGGTCAGAGGAGTAGGCAAGCCCATGAGAACATCATGAGCACGCGAGATTGGGGCATTTGTGACACTGCAACAATGATGCGAGCTTGACACTGCAAAGACGACGCGAACACCTGACACCAGAGATGGCATGGGCTCTAAAGTGCACAAATTTGGTATTGTGAGCTCGAAGAGGGAACACGAAGTTCGACACAGCTGGATGAGTGTTGTTGGGTGTTTATTCTAGGCACACGAGCTAGTGCGGGATGACTTCTATCACGTGAGCATAGTCGGATAGAACTGAAAATGTGCGAGAGAAAATGTGGAGAAAAAAACTCGCTTTAATACCAAATTAAGAACTTGAAAATATCTTATTTTTAATCTAAAGAAGAAAAAAATGTTGCATTACCCCTTTACACACAAAAAAGAGAGAACCCCATATCACCACTAGTGGTGCGAGAGTATTCAAAAGGAGTGATAAATAAAATAAAAACACCTTTGGGATTTCATATGGGCATTTACGATGGGATTTATATATATAGAATTTAATACTTCAAAGATGTTCATCTCTATTATTATGCATAAGGCATCAACACAACTTTACACTCTTCTTTGCTAAAATCTTATATGGATAAATGTCATTTTGCTGATGTGTACTGTTACCGAACTGCCTTGGAGGGTGTACGAACGACGATCACGTATGCAGAAGGAGGGAGGGGCTATGCCGCGGTATCGCCGGACGTTACTCACTGCGATGCCGCGGGCGGAAGCACGACAGCGGGACACCCGACAGAAATTCTGGATGGGGAACAAGTTTAGTTTTAATCTAAGGGCATTTTGGTTATTTTGTTTTCTTCGGCCTCACTGTATAAGAGCCATATTGTAAACCCTAAACTTTATCTTTGGATCATCTAACAAACACCGCACCAGCCCGCCACACGAGTGTACGACCAACAAGCCCAGATCGCCCGGTCAACCAGTGGACACCGCGGGCTCTGCTAATACCCTGGACTTGTCACAGAATGTGACCAAGTCCAGCAACCCACTAAACACCTGGCGCGAGCTCGGCGGACACGAAGCCAGATCGCCAGCTCCAAAGACAATCTGCCACCATGAATGCAGTTATCACCAACCGCATCACCAGAGGTCAAGGGCATGGACCAATGGTGATCTCATGATCTCCAAACACAGTCCGCCACAGCGGACTCTGCGAACTCGAATAGTGTCCGCCACATTCCCGCGGATACACCACCAATCCGCCCGGTTACTTCAAGAAACAGCCAACAGCTGAACCACAAGCCGAGCTGACCAAACGCATCAGCAGGTCGCAATAACAGGCCGCCCAAGCCACACAACCAGTTCACCCAGGCCTCACCATCAGATAACCCAGACCGCACCATCAGTCCGCTCAGGCCGCGCGGTCTGCTTGATCAACCTCCACTTTCACTTCACAATTTTCAACAATCCCGCTATAGTGGTGTAGGCTATATGGATCTTTTGTCGCCATTGTGCCCTTTCTTTAGTCATAATCTCACTAATGCCTAAGTACATCATGTCTTTCCTTATAGTTTCCTTCCAAGTCTTTATTGGTCTACCTCTCCCTCATTTAACATACCTAGTGATTAGACTCTCACAATGCCTAACATGTGTCTCTGATGGTCTCCTTTGTACGTGTCCAAACCACCTTTGTCAAGCTTCTCACATCTTCTCTGCAATTGGTGTTACTCCTTACTCCTATCTTATCCCTAATACATTCATTCCTAATTATATCTAGTCTCGTCTGTCCACACATCCACCTAAGCATTCTCATCGCCGCAACTCCCTTTTTTTCGCTCATCCACACAATTCATTGCCCATCACTCAGAACCATAGAGCATCGTTGGTCTAATTGCAGTACGATAAAACTTTTCTTTAAGTTTTAATGGTACTTTACAATCACATAAGATCCCTGATGCGCCTCTCCACTCTAACCAACCCGTTTGGATTCTGGGTCACATCTTTATCAATACCTCCGTCTTTTTGAACTATCGATCCAAGATATTTAAAACACTCACTACGGGAAATATCTTGATCACCCAGCTTAATAACGAAGCCATCCATCCTTCTTACACTGTTATATTTAACCGTCACAAGAGCCTACTGCACAGAGTTAGGTACAAAACTAGAGAATAATGAGGTAGCAAAGGTTTGAAGCACCGGGTTCAGGCGATGTAAGGAGACATAATTTGTTAGGGGATGGGCTATGGAGGTAGAAGCCGGGTCGACAGGTCGCATAGTGGCAGAGGTTGAAGTCGACTGCAGCGGGACGACGGAGTGGTCGTCGAGTATACACACGAAGAGAGGGGGGGGGGGGTCGGTGGAGACCCGGAGTTGGGAGGGGAACGAGAGGAGATGGTGGAGGAGACGGAGCCGGTGGTCCCGCTTGGATTCTATGTGTCACATCTTTATCAATACCTCTGTATTTTTGAACTATCGATTCAAGATATTTAAAGCACTCACTACGGGAAATATCTTGATCACCCAGCTTAATAACAAAGCCATCCTTCCTTCTTACAATGTTATATCAAGAGCCTCCTGCACAGTGTTAGGTACAAAAATAGAAAATAATGAGGTAGCAAAGGTTTGAAGCACCGGGTTCAGGCGATGTAAGTAGATATAATTTGTTAGGGGATGAGCTTTGGAGGTAGAAGCCGGGTCGACAGGTTGCAGAGTGTTAGAGGTTGAAGTCGACTGCAGCGGGGCGGCGGAGCGGAGAGGTCGTCGAGTATACACACGAAGAGGAGGTGGGGTTGGTGGAGACCCGGAGCTGGGAGGGGAACGAGAGGAGATGGTGGAGGAGACAGAGCCGGTTGTGGTGGACGTAACTTGGATGACCAGTCGTGGTAAGGGTGTTGATGGTGGAGAGGACGGCGGAGTGAGGAAAAAAGTTGATGACACGAGCTCTAAAGTGCACAGATTTGGCTGTGGGCTCGAAGGGGGAACACTGAGTTCAACACAGCTAGATGAGTGTTGTTGAATGTTCATTCTAGGTACACGAGCTAGTGCAGGATGACTTTTATCGCATGAGCATAGTCAACGGGAACTAGATGAGTTCATTGGGCTTTTGGAGAAATGCAATGAAAAGGAATGTTAACTTGTTAAGCGGATTGGAGCAGAACTCTACGGTAGCAGGAATTCACATGAGAGTAGGAAGAGCGATGCAAAGCAAGAACTCACACAACTGGAAGATCGACCATAACTCGCATGATATGAGGTTGGTGAGCTCTAGAAGCGAGGCTTGTGGCCTCTATGGAAGTAAGCTCAAAAACCGAAGTGAGAGAGGGTTGCTCTACAAGGCAAGGAGAGCTTGGGAGTTCACACGGTGAGATGCCCTGCGAGAGCTCAGGTTGGAGTTCCAGGCAAGTAGCTTGGCAAGATCTACTAGCTTGTCTGAGGACTGGGTCAGAGGAGTAGGCAAGCCCATGAGAACATCATGAGCACGCGAGATTGGGGCATTTGTGACACTGCAACAATGATGCGAGCTTGACACTGCAAAGACGACGCGAACACCTGACACCAGAGATGGCATGGGCTCTAAAGTGCACAAATTTGGTATTGTGAGCTCGAAGAGGGAACACGAAGTTCGACACAGCTGGATGAGTGTTGTTGGGTGTTTATTCTAGGCACACGAGCTAGTGCGGGATGACTTCTATCACGTGAGCATAGTCGGATAGAACTGAAAATGTGCGAGAGAAAATGTGGAGAAAAAAAACTCGCTTTAATACCAAATTAAGAACTTGAAAATATCTTATTTTTAATCTAAAGAAAAAAAAATGTTGCATTACCCCTTTACACACAAAAAAGAGAGAACCCCATATCACCACTAGTGGTGCGGGAGTATTCAAAAGGAGTGATAAATAAAATAAAAACACCTTTGGGATTTCATATGGGCATTTACGATGGGATTTATATATATAGAATTTAATACTTCAAAGATGTTCATCTCTATTATTATGCATAAGACATTAACACAACTTTACACTCTTCTTTGCTAAAATCTTATATCGATAAATGTCACTTTGCTGATGTGTACTGTTACCGAACTGCCTTGGAGGGTGTACGCACGACGATCACGTACGCAGAAGGAGGGCGGGGGCTATGTCGCGGTATCACCGGGCGTTACTCACCGCGATGCTGCGGGCGGAAGCACGACAGCGGGAAACCTGGCAGAAATTCTGGATGTGGAACAAGTTTAGTTTTAATCTAAGGGCATTTTGGTTATTTTGTTTTATTGGGCCTCACTATATAAGAGCCCTATTGTAAACCCTAAACTTTATCTTTGGATCATCTAGCAAAAGAAAGGGTGCTGATCCCTCTTCTTTATTCTCTCCTCTCTCTCCCTCCCTCCCTCTAACCGGCCCTTCCTCTACCGCCAGCCCCCCCCCCCCCCCCCCCCCCCCGCCCTCGTTCCGCCGTTGTTCGCGACCGAGTCGCAGTCGGCGGCCCCGCAACCCCAGGTTGGCCGCCCCCCCTGTGTTGGCGTTGCCCTCGTTTACGGGCGTCGATCCGATGGGGTGGATTGCCCGAGCCGAACAATCTTCGATCTCCATCTCACCGCCGACGACGACAAGATGAGTACCGCCATTGTCGGCCTATTCGGCTCCGCCTTGCATTGGGCACGGTGGCTCCGCCAGGTTCATCCCCATATTTCGTGGCCCTAACTGAAGCACGAAATGAATCAACGCTGCGACGCGCGGTACTCCAGCTCCGCCATTGAACGCCTCTGCAGCGTTCGCCAATCAACCGACCTCAATAGCTTATATTGATGAGTTCGTGGAATTGGTCTCCCACGTCCCCGGGCTGCCTCAGGATCACTATTTGGGTTTCTTTCTACAGGGCCTGCGACCATCCATTCGCTCCCGCCTCCGCACTCATCAACCTCACACCGTCTCGGCCGCCATTGACCTCGCCCGCGCCGTAGAGGCGGATTTGGGCATCCGGCCCCCTCCATCGCCCCCCCCCCCCCCCCCCCCCCCGTTCCTCCGGTCCACCATGTTCCCCCTCGCCCGACACCGCCGCGGGAGGGGGCCCCTCGCGCTCCTCACCCTGGGGGTCCTCGCCCGGGCCGCGGCCCGCCACACCGTTTTTCTGATGCCGAATACAACGACCTCCGCCGAAGGGGTTTGTGCTTCCGCTGTCGCCTGCCGTACTCGCCGAACCATGTCTGCTCGGTCAATGAATTTCATGTCTTGTTCGGCGATGACCATCTCGATGAGGCGCCGTCGGAGGCCGATGACCTCGCCGCACTTCCGGCGCCGATCCACCCCTCCCGGACGGGGATGGCCTCCACTGCTTGGAGCTCCCTTATTTCTCGGTTGGCGGCCTCATAGGCCCGCGCACGATGAAGCTCCGCGGCCGCCTCCAGGACCGCGACATCGTTCTCATGATCGACAGCGGCGCCAGCCACAACTTCATCTCGGAACATCTCGCGCGCGAGTTGGCGCTCCCCTTCCGGCCGTCCCCGGACTTCACGGTGTGTCTGGGCGACGGTCGTCGCTGGCCGACGCAGGGCCTCTGCCAGGCAGTGACGATAGCTCTCGGTGCCTGCGCCGTGACAGCCGACTTCTTCATCTTCGGCTTGGGTGGCCTTGATGCCATTTTAGGCGTGGCTTGGCTCCAAACGTTGGGCGACGTCCGGGTCAACTGGGCCACGATGACTATGCACTTCCAACAGGTGCCCATTTCCCACTGCCTCACGGGTGACTCGACCCTCCTCCGGACTCCAGTTTCGTTCTGAGCCCTTCAGCGCACATCTGAGGTGGACTTCTCTGCTTGGCTTTGGCCTCTTCAGGATGCCGAGGCCGACCCTGCCCCACCGCCTGAGGACCTCCGCCACATCCTACATGAGTTCACCGATCTCTTCGAGTCCCCGACCGACCTACCCCCGGTCCACCACACTGACCACACCATCGTCCTCCAGCCCGGCACTTCCGCGGTGTCCATGCGACCATACCGTTACGGGCACGTTCAGAAGGACGAGATCGAACGCCTCGTGCAGGAAATGCTTTTGGGGGAATTATTCGGCCTAGTGCGAGCCCTTTTTCCAGCCCAGTCCTCCTCGTGCGCAAGAAGGATGGTAGTTGGCGCTTCTGCGTGGACTATCGTGAGCTCAACAAGGCGACCGTCTCCGACAAATACCCGATCCCCGTCATTCAAGAGCTTCTTGACGAACTCCACGGCGCCACCTTCTTCACTAAGCTGGACCTGCGGGCCAGCTATCATCAGATTCGGGTCCGGCCGGCCGACGTGCCCAAGACGGCTTTTGGGACTCATGACGGCCACTTCGAGTTCTTGGTTATGTCGTTTGGGTTGACCAACGCCCCGACCACCTTTAAGGCTACCATGAACGACATCTTTCGGCCGGTACTCCGTAAGCATGTCGTTGTTTTTTTGATGATATATTGGTGTACAGTTCCACTTGGCAGGAACACCTCCAGCACATCCGGGCCACCCTCCACACTCTTTGCCGCCACCACCTCGTTCTGAACCGGAAGAAATGCACCTTCGGCTCTCCGAAGGTTAGCTACTTGGGTCATACTATTGCGGCCAATGGGGTGGCCATGGACGAAGACAAGATCACGACGGTTCTCCGCTGGCCGACACCTACTTCTGTCCGCGAGGTTCGCGCCTTCTTAGGCCTTACCGGCTACTACCGGCGGTTTATTCAGGGCTACGAAATGCTGGCCTGCCCCCTTACACAGCTACTCAAGACCTCGGAGGAGGGCCCCTTTGTGTGGTCCGCCGCCGCCCTTGCCGCGTTCACGACCCTGCAGTCAGCTCTCGTGCACGGGCCGGTGTTGGCCATGCCCAACTTTCACCAACCGTTCGTAGTGGAGTGCGACGCCTCGGGCACCGGGGTCGGCGCGGTCCTCATGCAATCCAGCTGCCCCATTGCCTATTACAGCCGCGCTTTTTCATCTTCCATCCGGAGCCGCTCGGCGTACGAAAATGAACTCATGGCTCTCGTCCTCGCGGTCCAACATTGGTGCCCGTATCTCCTCGGTCGGCCCTTTGTGGTCCGGACGGACCATCATAGCATTCGCTACCTCCTCCAGCAGAAAATTGCCACACCGGCACAACAATTGTGGGCCGCCAAACTATTGAGCTACGATTTCTCGATCGAGTTCCGCTCCGGCAAGACCAATCGGGCGGCCGATGCCCTCTCCCGCCAGCCGCACGTACCAGAATTAGCGGCTCTTACTCGACCAGTTTGGGAGGAGGGCGCTGATATCCAGGAGGGGGTCGAACATGATCCCGTGCTTTTATCCATTCGTATGGCTCTCATCGCCGACCCGTCCGCACACCCGCCCTATTCGCTCATCGGCGGCCTGTTGTTCTACCGCGGCTGCCTCGTGCTGTAAACCAGTTCCACGTGCATTCCGCGACTATTGGAGGAATTCCATGCATCCCCGTCCGGCGGCCATGCCGGTGCGTTCCGCACCTATCGCCGCCTCCTTGTTTTGGCCACAGATGTTTCGACAGGTCAAGGCCTATGTAGCCGCTTGCCTTTCATGTCAGAAGGCCAAGTATGAGTCGATGTTTTCGGGTGCCTTCTGCAGCCCCTGTCGGCACCCGAATGGATTTGGGAGGACATCGCCATGGATTTCATCACCCGGCTACCGTACTCTGCCGGGTTCGACTGCATCTTGGTGGTCGTGGACCGCCTCTCAAAGTATGGCCACTTTATTCCCCTCTGCCATCCCTACACGACCGCCACAGTGACAGACAGTTTCATCGCCGTGATCGTGCGTCTTCATGGCTTTCCGCGCTCTATCATCAGCGATCTGGACCCTCCCTTTTTGAGCAGTTTTTGGACCACACTTTTCTGCTTGCAAGGCACTCGCCTCCGGATGAGCGCCGCCTACCATCCCCAGACGGACGGGCAGTCCGAAGTCCTCAATCGGTGTTTAGAGACCTACCTTCGATGCTTCATCGACGAGCGGCCGGGCACCTGGGCAAAATGGCTTCCATGGGCGGAATACTCGTACAACACAGCTTATCATTACGCCGCCAACACCTCCCCCTTCGAAGCAGTATACGTCCGGCCACCCCCATCTATCGTGCGGTACCTCCCGGGCGAGTGCCTCCTAACCAGCGTAGCGGCTCACCTTCAGGATCGTGACACCATTTTGGACAGCCTGAAGCAGCATCTCCGCCGAGCCCGGGCCAAAATGACTTCGTTTGCCAACCGAAAACGCCAGGACTTGCAATTCGCTCCGGGGGAGAAGGTGTTAATTAAGCTCCATCCCTACCGCCAGCTGACAGTCGCCCGCCGCGCATGCCCCAAGCTGGCGCCGCATTTCTTCGGCCCGTTCGAGGTGCTCGACCGGATTGGGGTCGTGGCCTACCGCCTTCGCTTGCCGGACGACATCCATATTCATCCTGTATTCCACGTGTCTCAGCTTCGTCGCGTCATCGACGACCACCCCGCCTTGGACCATATCCCCTCCGACCTTGATTTCTCGAATTTGACACCCCTGTACCCGGCGGCTATCTTGGATAGTCGGTCGCCCCACCCCAACACCGGTTTTCCCGAGGAAGTCCGGGTGGCGTGGCGACATCGGCCGCCGTCGGCGGGCACATGGCTTCTCCGAGATGATTTTCGTCGCCAATTTCCGGATTACTGCCTTGAGGACAAGGCTAATTTCCCAGACGGTGGCATTGTTACCGAACTGCATGACGGCGAACCGCCTTGGAGGGTGTACGCACGACGATCATGCACGCAGAAGGAGGGCGGGTGTAATGCCGCGGTATCGCCAGGCGTTACTCACCGCGATACCGCGGGCGGAAGCGCGACAGTGGGAGACCCGACGGAAATTCTGGATGGGGAGCAAGTTTAGTTTTAATATAAGGGCATTTTGGTTATTTTGTTTTATTGGGCCTCACTATATAAGAGGCCTATTGTAAACCCTAAACTTTCTCTTTGGATCATCTAGCAAAAGAAAGGGGGCTGATCCCTCTCCTCTATTCTCTCCTCTCTCTCTCTCTCCCTCTAACCGGCCCTTCCTCCACCGCCGGCCTTCCCCTTTTTTCCCTAGTGGTAACATGTACTATTTTGTAAAGGAAAACTTTAGGCCGTTCGGAAATCGGGACTATTTAAGATATTTTATTCCGTCCAAACGCACTGTAAGTGTCCAGGAATGAATCGAAGGGACCCTAGGCCCACGAATGGTCATTGATTGGGGTGGGAGTTCTGAAAATTGGAGTGGATTTGAATAATCAAATCTGAGGAGCCCGACATTTAGGCTCTATTTGGTTCGGCGTTTTGCCACTCCGTTTGGGGCAAACGCCGCCGGAAGGCGGGTAAACAAATGAACCTCCGGCGGCGTTTGCTCCGTTTCCACCCGCCCGCCTTGAGAAACGCCCCAAAAAGCTCCGTTTGGAGAAACCACCTCCCCCTCCGATTCGAACACTCCGTTTCCACCCGCCGGATCAATCCGCCACCGCCAAACCAAATGAAGCCTTAGATACCCGCGTGATTTTGGAGAAATGCAAAGACCAAGAATGTTAATTTGTTAACCGAATTGGAGCAGAACTCCACGGTAGCATGAATTCACACAACAATAGGAAGAGCGATGTAAAGCGAGAACTCACATAGCTAGAAGATCAGCCATAACTCGCATGATAGGACGTTGGTGAGCTTTGGAAACGAGCTCTGTGGTCGCTATGGAAGTAAGCTCAAAAACCAATGCGAGAGAGGGTTGCTTGACGAGAGAAGGAGAGCTTGGGAATTCACATGTTGAGATGCCCTGCAAGAGCTCAGGTGGGAGTTCCAAGCAAGTAGCTTGGCGAGATCTGCGAGCATGTCATAGGACTGGGTCAGAGGATAGGCACGCCCACGAGAACGTGAGCACACAAAATTGTGGCATTTGTGACATTATAGCGAAGATGTGAGCTTGACACAACAAAGACGACACGAGCACACGACACCAGAGATGATGTGAGCTCTAAAGCACACAGATTTGGTGATGTGAGCTCGAAGAGGGAACACTGAGTTCGACATAGTTGGATGAGTGTTGTTGGGTGTTCATTCTAGGCACAGAAGCTAGCGCGGGATAACTTCTATCGTGTGAGCATAGTCAGTAGGAACTGGAAATGTGTGAGAAAAAGCACGAAAAAACCCTACTTTTATAGCCAATTAGGAACTTGAAAATATCTTATTTGTAATCTAAAGAAGAAAAAATTGTTACATTGCACCTTTATACAAAAAAAACGAGAGACCCCAGAACACCACTAAAGGTGTGGGAGTACTGAAAAGGGGGTGAAAAATAAAATGAAAACAGCTTTGGGCCTTCATATGGGCCTTAACAATTGGCATTTATATATAGAATTCAATACTTCAAAATTGTTCATTTTTATTATTATCCGGACGTCAGTCCAACTTTAAGCTCTTCTTTGTCACTTTGCTGATGCAGTATTTTGGAAAGGAAAGCTTTGGGCTGTCCGGGACTATTTAAGATATTTTATACTGTTTAAAGGCACTGTAATGACCAGGGAGGAATCAAAGGGACTCTAGGTTTGCAAATGGTCATTGACTGGTTGGGGGTTATGAATATTGCAGGGGATTTGAGCAATTGAATCTGAGGAGCCCTACATTTAGATACCCATGTGACTTCGGTGAAATGTGAAGAAAAAGAATTTTAACTTTATAGCGTATTGAATCATAATTCCACGGTAGTAGGAATTCGCACGGGAGTAGGAAGAGTGATGCCAAGCGAGAACTCGCATTGCTGGTAGATCAACCATAACTCGCATGATAGGATGTTGGTGAGCTCCGGAAACGAGTAATGTGGCCGCTCTGGAAGTGAGCTAAAAAGGCAAAGCGAGAGAAAGCTGAGTTGAGTTAAATCATTATTTGTAACATGTTGGAAAAGACCCCTACGTTTTCTTGTTTTGGGGGTTTTCACCAATTGTGTATAAATTGAGGGTGTTGCTCTGAAATGAAGTTTAGCTAATTATTTTCATCTGTCTTGGTATCAGAACTATGTTCTTCCTGGCGTGACTGGCCTGTCCGCTTTATCCGGCTGTGCGTCCTCCTGACGTTGCCTCCTCACCCGCTTGTGCGGCCTCTTCTTCCCTGCGAGCTCTCAACTTCCTCCTCGTAGTCTCCCTTTCGCGCGCTCTCAACGAACTGTGCGAGCTCTGCGGCGGTCCCTCCTTTCTCACCATCTTCCCTGTGCGTTTTTTTCTTTCTCAACGGTGGTCTCTCCTTCCCGTATGCAAGATCTCAGATCGTGTGGCCTGTATGCCCGCTGCCTTCGAGCGGTATTTGTCGTCGACGTTCGCAAACGAAGACGCGGTCTCTCTTTTGTGATATGTGCAGTCTCCTCCTCTCACTGGCTGCACCTCCTTAGTCTGGTCTGTGCGGTCTCTCCTTCTCCGCGAGTGTATCCTCCCGTCGCAAGCTCGTGCGACTTCATACGGCTAGTGCGGCCTCAACCTACTCGTACGACCTCTTCTTCAGTTTGTGCGACCTTGTCTCCCGCTCTGCTGGTGGTGCAACCTCTTCTCCAGCTCATGCCCCCTACAACGCCTGGTGTGATTTTCTCAAGATGTGCAACCACTTCCAGTTGGTACGGCCTCTGCTTGTGCGGTCTCCAATACCCTTTGCGGTTTTTCCTTCGTTTTATGACCTCCCTAGCGAAGTGCAGTCTCTTTCTTCAGCACGGCTAACTCCTCTGACTCGAGTGTTCAATCTCTCTCCTAATATCCCTCCTTCAGGTGATGATTTTTCACGGTCTCACGGTGCCCTCCGTATTACAATTGTTCCTTTGGGTGACACAAATTATATCGAGTGGTCTCGCGTAGCACGACTTGTTATCCACAACCATCAACTTTATGAGTGCATCGACGGGACAATTGTTTAACCTCCCACTACTGATCCAGGTTGGCGAGAGTGGGATGCCGACGATTCGCTTGCTTTCTCGTGGTTGCTTCACTTCATGTCTCCTTTGGTCTATCGTAGCTACATGTTGATGGACTTGGCCTTTGACATCTGGAACCGGGCTCATGAGACTTATTCACAACTTGGTAGTTCTACCCAGATGTACGAGCTCACTCAGTGTATCCTTGAACTTAAACACGACACTTCTTATGTGGCCGCTTGATTCTCCGTGTTCAAACACCTTACCAAGAGTCGGACTATTTTGAGGACTTCACTCACGCTTGCACTGCTGATACTCGAGACTTGAAAATCAAAGAAGACTGTCATCGACGCCATGTCTTCCTCAAGGGCCTTAATATGGAGTTCGACATGGCGTGCACTCATGTTTTGAACCGACAGCTTCTTCCCTCTCTTTAGGAATCCTTCAGTATGGTCTTAGGCTATGTTGCGCTGACACATGAGTACATGACACAACACGACACACGACTTGTCAATTTTTAAAAAATATCATATTTTGACACACTGAGACACATATATTAAATATTTATTTTTTATAATTATGAAAATCCTAAAACATTTAACAAAAAATAAGAAAATTAACATTTAACAAATATTCAAAAAAAAAACTACGTCATGTTTAAATATTACTCATCAAATATTCAAATGTAAAACTTAATAAAATGTCAAAAAATAATAAAACATCAACACCTTACCATTATATATCATCAGTTAAAATAATGGATTCCATATCGGGCTCATCTAGTGAAAGATTTGCAATTTCAAGCATTCCAACATCTTCAATCGTGTTAAATGAATCTCCATCAATATCCCACATCTTGGTCTTGCCTTGTGCGTGTAGCGTTGAAGGCTGAAGCAAAGATGGCGAGGAGCGGTGGGTAAGGAAGCGCAGAAGCTAGGGCATTTTGAAGTGTCGGCCTGGGGAAGTGTCGAGTCGAGAGCAAGAAATGCAGAGGCTAGGGCATATTTTTTTATAAATGCGTGGATGAGCGGGACATGCGTGTCCGAGTGAGCGGGACATGCGTGTCCGAGTGAGCAGGACATGCGAGTCCCAAGTGAGTCAGCGTGTCGGACTTCCGACATGCGTGTCCCCACGCGTCCCCGTGTCGAACACGTGTCGGAGAGTCCGACACCGATACGCTGGGCATTTCGAAGTGTCGGTGCTTCATAGGTCTTAGGGGATGAAAATTGACATCGTTCTCTCAACTTCGATCGTGGTTCTGATCGCTCTGCCCTTGCTGGCCTTCTTCGCGTTCCTCCATCCTCGTTCCTCAAGCTGTGTAATTATTGTGGCAAACAGGGTCATGCCCGAGACTCCTGCTTCTGTCTCCATCCTCATCTTGCTCCCTCTCATAAGAGCTCTCGTGTTGTGGCCTTGGTCCCTCTTGCCAACACAATCCTTTTTTTGATGCTCACATTACTGAAGTTGCTCTTGGTCGACTTCCCTCTGACAGTCTTTCCTCGCCTCTGCTTCATTCGGCATCGCTAGTCCGCGAAGCGCCTAGTCTGCCTCTGTAACTTCCTCTGTGGATTATTGACTCTTGGGTGATAAATCACATGATTGGAACATCGTCAGGTTTTACCTCTTACACCCCTCTCAGGGTGTGATATGGTTGTCACCGTCAATTGCTCACTCTCACCAATTGTTGACAAGAGAATCATCACCTGTTCCTCTACCATACCCATTTTCTCAGTGTTGCATGTTCCCGTTTTTCCTAGCAATCTGTTTTCTATTAAGCGTTTGGCTGCATCCTTAAACCATTCTTTCACTTTCTCTCATAATGGATGTGTTTTTCAAAATCTGGCAACGTAGCATCGTATTGGCATTGGTGGGAACTTCGGGGGTTGTACATCTAGGTCCATTCATCAACTCAAGTTTTCTCCAGTACCACTTTATCTCTCTCCAGTGCCACTCCGGCTCTCTCCTGTCCTCCTCGTCCCTCTCCCGCGGATGTGCGTCATTAGCATCAACGTCCTGTACATCCCTCCGCCAGATGTCTTCTCAAGTTATTTCCTTTGTTTTCAAGCTGTCTGAGTCATTGTCTATAATGCATGTGAACTTTCTCAACATGTACCCCATAGTCCGAATCATTTTTCTTCTCCTTGTATGATTTCTTTTGATGTTATTTATACTGATGTTTGGGAACATCCTATGTTGTTTCTCTCTCATGTTACTAATGATTTGTGAGATTTATTGATTGTTTCTCTCGCTCTACTTGGGTGTATTTATTAAAGCGGAAAAGTGAAGTCTTTGTTTTTTTCGTATTTTTCTTACAATGGTGGTCACTCAATTTGGGGTCACTATTTGTGTGCTCCGTAGTGACAATGATGAAAAATGCACTAGCAGGAAAATACCCGACCTCACCCAATACCCGAATCTCGTTTTTCAGAGAGGAGAAAAACAGAAAAGAGACACCATAGCAAGTACATAGAGGAGAAAAACAGAAAAGAGACACCAGAGCAACCCGACCTCACCCAATACCCGAATCTTGTTTTTCCTCTTCCATGAGATTCAGGAAGGTCTCATTAGCTCCAACACACCCATCCCACAGGAACTCGCCCCCCACCGCCAAACGCAAACAATGGTCAGCAGCCCTGTTAGCACCATGCTCCACATGCTGAAACCGCACCACTGCAAACTCGGCCAAAAAAGAGAGGTTCGCGTCCTCATCCAGATGGGCCATCGGGGCATCGCGCCTAGAACAGTTGCGGCAAAAATTCATACATTAGCAGCATCACCCCCAATGGTCACCCCCCTGGGCCTCCAGAAGAGCCGGTCAAATGACACGTCTAATAACCCGAACCACCTCAAGCTCCACTCTGCTAGGATCCCAATGCGTCCAATGAAACCCCACAACCGAGACCACCGCCCAATCTGTCGTCCAAACAACCAAACCAATGCCTGCCTCCCGAGAAGGTAAGAGAGAGTCGTCAACGTTGATCTTTAGCCAGCCGGGCGGTGGGGGCACCAAGAAGCTCGACGAAACAACCCGCGAGGGTGATTGATGCCCCAACATCCCGAAGACCTGCCTAAATCAAACATCGCAACATTCTCCATGACTGTGGCAGCCACAACAGTGGCGGTACCAAGCTCCCGGTGGTGCAGCTTAGCGTTCCGGACCCGCCAACACTGGTATAGAACGTAGCACAGCAGGCGCACCTGCTCCAAGGTTGCTGGACTCCCATTCCTAGCAACCGCCATACCCTCCCGCCAATCCCAGCCAACCGGTACACGCTTCTCCCATCACTGGAGGTCCTGCCCAACAACCGCAACCATACTACAACTGCCCACCAAGTGATCACGGTCCTCGGCCAAACCACAATCCCAAGGACAATCCACGGTCTCAGAAAGTCCCCGCCAATTCAGCTGACATCTAGTCGGAAGTGCGTCCGGCGTCCCACGCCAGGCGCCAGCAGAACAGTCTCTCCCGCGGGTGAAGACGAAGACGTCGAAGCCAGTCAAAGTCCACATCAGCACTTCAGCAAGCAGTCCCGCAGGCCTGCGCCACCAAGGATCGCCCAGAAAAGCACTGGATAGGCTCCGGGGAGTCAGTGCCCATCTCAAGATGTATCCGCTCAATAATGTGAATTAGCTCCGGCCCAAAATATCGAGCAAGAGCAACACTGCACCATTGTCCAGCCTCATTCAACAAATCCGCCACTCGTAAGTCCTCCATAGCCCTTGCATCAATTAATGTGGTCCACCAGGCCAACAACAGTTCAAAATTCAGCACTTATCTTAGAGACTGTGAGATTCTTCATCAAAAAGCATGTGTCAACTAGGGGTGCAAGTTGAGCTCGAGCTCGAGCCTGTGGAGCACGAGCTCGAGCCTGTGGAGCTCGAGCTCGATTATGAGTCGAGCTTGAGCTCAGTTATTATTGTTCATGAGCTCGCAAGCTTTTTATTTCTACTTTTAAATAAAAATTTTAAAAATATATAAAAAATAAGACTCATGAGGTAAAAAGCTCGTGAGCAACTCGACTCGAGCTTGCGAGCTCGGAACTCGAGCTTGCGAGCTCGGAACTCGAGCTTGATCTCGATAAGTAGGCATTGAGCTCTAGCTCGAGCCAGGATAAAATGAGCTCTTCGAGCTCAAGCTCAAAATGATTAGCTCAAGCTCGAGATTGAAAAATTTGTCAAGCTGGACTCGATCTCAACTCGTTTGCACCCCTAGTGTCAACACCTCTATTTAGAATGGTGTAACTGTGCGTAATAACAAGCATCTCCTTGAGGTTACCACATGTCTTCTTCTCACCATGAATTTTACCAATTCTTATTGGGGTTGTGTTGTTTTCACCGCTACTTATCTCATCAATTGTCTACCCTCCAACACCTTACAGTATACCTCTTCCTTATCTTGCATGTCTATTAAATGCATTGTACACACTTCTTATCTACCTCCGCATGTGTTTGGGTGTGCCTGCTTCGATCATGTTCATCAACAAAATGGTGATAAATTGAATGCGCGTTTTCCCTACAGTGTGCCTTTGTTGGTTACTCTGCTACAACGAAAGAGTATCGTTGTTATCATCCTCCCTCTCAATGATCCTACTGCATTATAGATGTGACGTTTCATGAGGAGGCACGATATTACAGTTCTCAACAGGGGCACTATTATCGATGATCCCGATCTTCCTCTTCCTATTGTGGCCTCGCAATCACCTCCTATGCCTGCCTCTGACATACCTCCTCCCGTGAATTCAATTTATCGTGGCCTTGCAATCACCTCCTATGACTGCCTTTGACATACCTCCTTCCACAAATCCTACTCCTGGGAGCCTCATTCCTCTGGTATATCACAGAAGCAATCTAGTGCTTCGGTGGTACAACCCCCAGTCATTCCACCACTGTAGGTATGCCCTTTTGGCTCAGGTTCTAATGACAATCTTCATCGTCCTCTTATACATATGAAGTGAAAGTCGACCTTTGCTAAATACCCACTTTCCAAGTATATCACCTATCAAATTTTGACAGACATATATGACCTTCATCTCCTTCTTGGATTCTGCGCACAGATTTGACAATGTGAGCTCGAAGAGGGAACACGGAGTTCGACACAGCTCGATGAGTGTTGTTGGGAGTTCATTCTAGGCACACGAGCTAGTGCGGGATGATTTTTGTCGCGCGGGCATAGTCTGCTGGAACTAGAAACGTGCGAGAGAAAAACACGAAAAGAGTGGAGCAAAAAAAATCTCGCTTTAATACCAAATTAAGAACTTGAAAATTTCTTATTTCCAATCTACAAAAGAAAAAAAAAATGTTACATTACACCTTCATACGCAAAAAGGAGAAACCCCGGAACACCACTAGAGGTGTGAGAGTAATGAAAAGGAGTGAAAAATAAAATAAAAACAGCTTTGGGCCTTTATATAGACCTTTACAATAGGCTTTTTATATATAGAATTCAGTACTTCAAAATTTGTTCATGTCTATTATTATGCGCAAGGCCTTTGCCCAACTTTACATTCTTTTTCGCTAAAAACATATCTCGATCTCTTCACTGATGTATTATTTTGTAGAGGAAAGTCATTGATGAGAAGATTAAACTTAAAGAAAAACAAGAGGCGTTCCAGGTAAATAAGTTGTATATTTAACTTCATCTTATTTAGTTCATTACTATCCCTTGTATCATATTTTAGTTCATCCTTTTGAATGAACTTTGTGTTTCACTTACAATCAAATCATAAGTTACAAGCAGTTAAGATAATGTAGTTGAACATTTTTTATATCCTTGTAGGCTGAGCTGAAATCACTGCGTGAAGCTGCTCAATGGCGACGTTTGCAAGGTTAGTACTTGCTTTGTAACAAAGAAATGTTCTGGAATGTTTTTTTCTCCTCCCTTCTGTTAGCGTTAATATTTCCCTCCACTTTATATTTACTGTTGAGATGTTAGAGCAACATGGTATTTGATTTACTAGAGCAGCTTACCAAATTAACCTTGTGTTTTAGTGACACAACTCTAAATGAGAAGCACTGTTTTTGTTAATCAACTTCATTTATAATAAACTCATTACAGTCATAAGATGAAGGCCATATTTGATTTTAAAATTTTCATTTTGTTGTTGATTTGTTTTTCTTTTTCTCATTTAAAATAAATAAAATGTTAAGAATTATTTATTTCTTGTTTTAAGAAACATAAGTGGAATACATTTTAGGGAATGAAGAATATTAACAGAAGTATTTAATATTGTAGAGAGGGAAAAAAGCCAACCTTGTATATATGTCCACTTGTATAAAATGTCAGGATTTGTTTTGTTGACGGGGTCAACAATATTTTTTTTAAGCTTTTATGTAGTTTTTGTTTATGGCGGAAGAGAGAGAAAGTTGGTGTGGGTGGCATTGAATGTAAGCGCCACGTGTCGTTTTCTTATTGGGTATGTTGGCCTATATAAAAGCTTGTTGTTGTACATTTTAGTGAGCTGAAAAATAGTGAAGAATTTCTTCCCCTTCATTAACTCCCGCAGGAGAGAGAGCGAGAGAGAGAAAGTAAAACAGCGAGAGAGAGAGAAAGTGAAACAGCGAGAGAGAGAGAGGAATAGTGGGAGAGAGAGAGAGTAACAGCGAGAGAGAGAGATATTGGCGAGAGAGAGTTAGAGAGAGAGAGAGTATTCAGATATTGGCAGAGAAAGTTAGAGAGAGAGTATTATTAAGAGAGAGAGTATTATTAAAACTCTCGCCTCTTTTTGTTCCTGCAGGAACATATTTTTCCGCCGCCCGAAGCTCGTAGCAGCCATCTCGCCGGAAGCATCTCGCCTGAAGTTCTCGCCGGAAGCTCTCGCCGGACCCGTCTCGCCGCACGAGAGCTGGTCGTCTCGCTCGTATCACCTCGCCGGAAGTTGAGTTCTCGCAGGAGCAGCTCGAGGAGCTCTCGCTAAGTTGGTCTCGCCGGAGCTGTGGAGTCCGCCGGGCTGTGTACTCGCCAGAGTGTTTAGTTGGTGTACTCGCCTAGTATCGCTTCCAACAACTGGTATCAGAGCCAGGTTGCAAACCTTTACGGTGACTCGGAAGGTTTGAAGTAGAGTAGAGATGGAGTTTGGAGGTGCCATGCCGGGGCAAGTCCTCAAGTTGACAAAGACCAATTACGGTAATTGGAGCATTCAGATGAAAGTGCTACTAGCATCGAAGGAGTTATGAGAGATCGTTGAAGATGGGTATGAAGAGCTTACTGGCGAAGCAGAAGCGGCGTTGACCAATGCCCAGAAGACGACATTGAGGGAAGCAAGAAAGAAAGATAAGAAGGCACTGTTCACGTTATACCAAGGAGTCGATGAACCTACGTTCGAGAAGATCTCAGAAGCTGTGAGCTCAAAGGAAGCATGGGAAGTGTTGCAACGCTCCATGCAAGGAGTGGACAAGACGAAGAAAGTGAAGCTGCAGTCTCTCAGGGGTGAATATGAAATGTTGAGAATGCAGGCCACAGAGAAGGTCAGAGACTTTGTGACCCGTCTGCGGACACTCACAAATGAGATGAAGCGCAATGGGGAGACGATCGATGATGTGAGCCTTATGGAGAAGTTGTTGAGATCTATGTCCAAGAAGTTTCGTCATGTAGTGGTGGCGATTGAGGAGTCGAAGGATCTCACCCAGATGACCGTAGACGAGCTTGTAGGCTCATTGCAAGCTCATGAGTACAGAATGCTGCAGGATGATGAAGAAGCGAGTGGCTTGGGAAAAGCACTCCAGACCCAGTTGAACTTTGGGGAAAGCTCAGGAAGAGGAGGCGGCCAGCGTGGCCGAGGTCACCAAGGCAGAGGCCGAGGTAGAAGAGGAGGTAGAGATCTAGGAAGGAACCAAGGTTTCCAAAGAGAGGCGGAGCGACCTCAAGGAGGTTGGCAAGAAGGAAGAGGAAGAGGCCGAGGAAGAGGCCGAGGAGATATGTACCAAGTACAGTGTTACAACTGTAACAAATTTGGGCATATGAGCTATGACTGCTGGGCTCCCAGGAAGAGAGAAGAAGCCAACCATTATGCGGAGGCTAGGAACAATGGGAACAACGCTGGGGGTGGAGACCCAATGATGTTCTTAACCTACCGAGGTGTGGAAGAAGGAAGGAATGAAGTGTGGTACCTGGACACAGGGGCGAGCAACCACATGTGTGGAGATAATGAGATGTTCTCTAAACTTGAACCCAGTGGGGGTGAAGTGAGTTTCGGGGATGCTTCGAAGATTTCTTTGGAAGGAAAGGGCCTGGTGGTAGTGAAACTGAACGGGGAGAGAGTACACTTGAATGATGTGTACTACGTGTCGGGGTTGAAAACCAACATCTTAAGCATTGGACAGCTAGTGGAGAGAGGATACTGTGTGCAGATGAAGGATAGGTGTCTGGCAATGAAGAATGATCAAGGGAAGGAGGTAGTAAAGGTGAAGATGACGGCAAACCGTCTCTTCACGCTGAAGATGGATGCTCAAGAGACGGCTTGTCTCGCGAGAACAAAGAAAGAGGAAGAAGCATGGCTATGACACCATAGGATGGGGCATTTGGGCTTCACAGGGTTGAAGCTACTATCCCACTCCAAGATGGTGGTGGACCTGCCTATGATCTCCCCTCCACAGAAGGTGTGTGAGGCGTGCAGGAAGGGGAAGCTCAAGAGGCAGACATTCGAAGGAGGAAAGTCCTGGAGAGCAAGACGGCAACTTGAACTGGTTCACGCGGACATTGCGGGTCCGTTTGAGACCACCTCAATAGGCGGAAGCAAGTACTACATCACCTTCACAGATGACTATAGTCGGAAGTGTTGGGTGTATTTTCTGAAAGAGAAGTCTGGGGCCCTTGACAAGTTCAGGGAGTTCAAAGCGATGGCCGAGAAGGTGAGTGGGCAACCATTGAAGGTGCTAAGGACAGATCGAGGTGGGGAGTACACCTCGAGGCTGTTCGATAGTTTCTGCAAGGAGAATGGGATATCACACCAGCTGACGGCGGCGTACTCACCGCAGCAGAACGGAGTGGCAGAGAGGAAGAATCTCACCATCATGAACATGGCGAGGAGCATGGTGAAGGAGAAGGGGCTACCGAAGATGTTCTGGGCGGAAGGAGTGCAATGCGCGGCGTACCTACTGAACAGATGCCCCACAAAGAGCGTGAAGTTCAAGACGCCGTTTGAAGCATGGAGTGGCTGGAAGCCAAGTGTGAAGCACCTAAGGGTGTTCGGGTGTGTAGCTCATGCTCACATCCCGGACCAGAGGAGGAAGAAGCTCGATGACAGGAGCGAGAAGTGCATCTTCGTGGGCTATGCTCCGGAGAGCAAGGCGTACAAGTTTTACAACCCGATGACTGGGAAGGCCATAGTCTCAAGGGACGTGGTGTTTGAAGAAGATAGCTGCTGGAGCTGGGACGAGAAGACAAGGAGCACCAAGGGGATGTTCTTTGAAGATGATGAGGAGGAAGGTGGTCATGAAGCAGAAGCTGAGGTTGGTGGAGCTGAGCCACCATCACCACCGAGTGGGAGTTCAGGGGGAGCTTCTACCCCTACTCAAGTGGAGCAAGTACAAACGGAGGAAGTCCTAGTGGAGCGAGCACTAGCCGGGGCAGCTCTGGCCGTCCTCAACCTAGGATGAGGAGGTTGGAGGAGATTTACGAGGAGACGGCACCGACACTTAACAATTTCTCTTTATATTGTTTGTTGGCAGATTGCGAGCCGCACTCCTACGACGAAGCTGCCCAGGAGAAATCTTGGAGGACGGCAATGGATGCCGAGATAGCTTCCATAAAGAAGAATGACACTTGGAGGCTGGTTGATCCACCCGCAGGCCACAAACCCCTCGGGGTGAAGTGGGTCTACAAAGTAAAGAAGAACAAGGATGGAGCTGTGGAGAAGCACAAGGCTAGGCTCGTGGTGAAGGGCTACATGCAAGTTCAAGGAGTGGACTACGACGAGGTCTATGCCCCAGTGGCGAGGATTGACACCATCAGGTTGATCATCGCACTGACAGCTCATTATGGGTGGACAATCATGCAAATGGATGCGGTGGCGGCGTACTTGAATGGCTACCTGGAGGAGGATGTGTACATCGAGCAGCCTCCAGGGTACATGGTGAAAGGTCAGGAAAGAAAAGTCTGCAAGCTGGGCAGAGCCTTGTACGGACTGAAGCAGGGAGCTCGAGCTTGGAATGGGAGGATAGACAAATTTCTTCAGGAGCATGGGTATATCAAGTGCCCATATGAGTATGCTCTCTACATGAAGGTGGAGAAGAGCGGGGATATCATGATCCTATGTCTATACGTGGATGACATGATATTCACCGGGAGCAACCCTGCGATGTTCGAAGAATTCAAGAGGCTGATGAAGGAGGAGTTCGAGATGACGAACTTGGGAGAGCTGAGTTACTTCTTGGGAGTTGAGGTACAACAAAGAGAAAATGGGATCTTCATCGCGCAGAAGAAGTACGCGGAGGAGATCTTGAAGAAGTTTGGGATGGAGAATAGCAAGCCTATCTCCACTCCTGTGGACCCTGGAACAAAGCTGAGGGAGGATTCCGAAGAGGAAGGAGTGGACCCAACTATGTTCAAGAGCCTGGTCGGAAGTCTAAGGTACTTGACTTTCACTAGGTCGGACATCATGTATGCGGTCGGGGTAGTAAGCAGACACATGGAGGAACCCAAGCAGGACCACTTCACAGCAGCGAAGAGGATCCTGAGGTATGTGAACGGGACTCGGGACCATGGCTTGATGTATTCATCTGCGGGAGAGTTGAAGCTAGTCGGCTACTCGGATAGCGACTATGGAGGAGATGTGAACGACCGGAAGAGCACTTCCGGGTATGCGTTCAACATGGGAGCCGCGGCATTCTCATGGAGTTCTAAGAAGCAGACTACTATAGCCTTATCATCATGTGAGGCAGAGTACATTGCAGCTGCGGCATGTGCTTGCCAAGCTATCTGGCTGAGAAATCTTCTGGAAGAGTTACATCATGTGCAGGATGGCCCAACGACATTGTTAGTGGATAACATGTCCGCCATCCAGCTCGCGAAGAATCCTGTGCTGCATGGGCGCAGCAAGCATATCGAGACGAGGTACCACTTCCTTCGCGAGCAGGTAGAGTTGAAGACGGTCGAAGTGGTGTATTGCCCCACCGGTGAGCAGGTTGCAGATATTTTCACCAAGGCTTTGAAGGTGGAGACGTTCCTACGGCTCAAAGGCAAACTCGGCATGTGCTGCCAAGTTTGAGGGGGAGTTTGTCAGGATTTGTTTTGTTGACCGGGTCAACAATTTTTTTTTAAGCTTTTATGTAGTTTTTGTTTATGGCGGAAGAGAGAGAAAGTTGGTGTGGGTGGCATTGAATGTAAGCGGCACGTGTCGTTTTCTTATTGGGTATGTTGGCCTATATAAAGGCTTGTTGTTGTACATTTTAGTGAGCTGAAAAATAGTGAAAAGAATTTCTTCCCCTTCATTAACTCCCGCAGGAGAGAGAGCGAGAGAGAGAAAGTGAAACAGCGAGAGAGAGAAAGTGAAACAGCGAGAGAGAGAGAGAGGAATAGCGGGAGAGAGAGAGTAACAGTGAGAGAGAGAGATATTGGCGAGAGAGAGTTAGAGAGAGAGAGTATTCAGATATTGGCAGAGAAAGTTAGAGAGAGAGAGTATTATTAAGAGAGAGAGTATTATTAAAACTCTCGCCTCTTTTTTGTTCCCGCAGGAACATATTTTTCCGCCGCCCGAAGCTCGTAGCAGCCATCTCGCCGGAAGCATCTCGCCTGAAGTTCTCGCCGGAAGCTCTTGCCGGACCCGTCTCGCCGCACGAGAGCTGGTCGTCTCGCTCGTATCACCTCGCCGGAGGTTGAGTTCTCGCGGGAGCAGCTCGAGGAGCTCTCGCTAAGTTGGTCTCGCCGGAGCTGTGGAGTCCGCCGGGCTGTGTACTCACCAGAGTGTTTAGTTGGTGTACTCGCCTAGTATCGCTTCCAACATAAAATACAAAGAATGAGTACAAATATATAGATGAGAGAAAGAGAGAGGAAGGTCCTATACATGATGTGGGACTAAAGAGGAAAGAGAAAAACAATAAAAATACATAATGGGCCTAGACTAAATGGGCTTTTCTAACACTCCCCCGCAAGCTGGAGCGTATAGGTCATATGCACCCAGCTTGGACAAACACTGGTAAAACAAGGTACTAGATAGAGCCTTTGTGAGAATATCAACAACTTGATCAGTGCCCGGAACATGCTTTTATTCAAGTTTCTTCAATTGAACTTTCTCTCGAATAAAGTGACATTCGACCTCGATATGTTTTGTGCGCTCGTGAAACACCGGATTCTTTGCTGTGTATGACAGCTTGACTATCACAAAATAGAACAGCAGATGAAGGAAGTTTTACTCCCAGGTCAGTAAGGAGATTTTCAAGCCATGTGAGTTCTGAGACAACCGATGTCATCGATCGGTATTCAGCTTCCGCGGAGGATTGAGCGACCACGACTTGTTTCTTACTTTTCCATGTAATGAGATGGCCACCAAAATAAGTACAAAACCCACTGGTTGATCTCCGATCGTCCAGGGAACCGGCATAATCAGCATCAGAATAAGCGACCAATGCTGGAGCTGAGTTAGAGGTTTTGTAAACAAGCCCTTGACCCGGAGTTGCCTTAAGGTATCGAAGAATCTGTTCAACCGCCTGGAGATGAGAAACCCGGGGGGCATGCATGAACCGACTGACAACCCCAACTGCAAACGATATATCAGGCCTCGTGACCGTTAGATCAACTTTCCCACAAGGCGTCGATAGTATTCCGGGTTCTGGAGAAGCAAATCATCATCAGAGGCATGAGCACATATTCGCTGGCTTGCAACCAGACTGACCAGCGTCTTTGAGAAGATCGAGACAGTACTTCCGTTGGGAGAGGACAAGACCGTCCGGCCGTTGTGCGATCTCAAGACCGAGAAAGTAGAGAAGATGTCCCAGGTCTTTGGTCTTAAACACGGTGCTCAGATGTTGTTTGACATCTAGAATCCCCTTCGAGTCATCCCCTGTAAGTAGGATGTCATCAACATAAACCAACAGAAGGACTGTTCTAGTGGCCCAGTGTCGGGTGAAAAGGGAGAAGTCTGCAGAACTCCGAGTGAAACCCATGTCCCAAACCACCTTGCTGAACTTGTCAAACCACGCCCGAGGGGACTGTTTGAGAAGCATCAAGCACACATCTGAGAAGGACGGGGTAACAGTAGAGGAGAGGATGTGAGCCCGTACACTGTGAAGGTGATGGGGTACCCGAGCCATCATCATGACTATACCCACAGCTTCCTTTTGGGCACGTTGGGCAGCAAGATCCAGAGTAGGAGGCTGATGTTGGATCCAAGCCTCGACCAGAGACCGAGCCTGAGCAACAAAGGAGGTCAGATCGGTCGCGCCACCGCTATCAAAGGCCTGGAGAGCAGTGATAATGTCATACAGATGGTGGAGACTATCCTTGCCAGAGTAAAGGGTATGGAGCTCGTCCCACATGCCCTTGGCCGTCTCATGGTACATGGCCAGGCGATAAGACTCGCCATCAAGAGAATTAAGGATCCATGTCTGCACACGACCATCATTGTGCAACCAATCATCAGTAGGAGTACCGGTAACGTCCTGGGTCAAGTGATGAAGAAACCACTTGGATTGCAGGACACGACGAACAGAGTGCGCCCATTCCACAAAATTCTTTTTGTCGATCAGAGAGATAGTAGTAATACGGAGCTCATCTCGCACTTCCGGGAGATAGGCCGGGCGGTCAGCAGGAGGAACCGCCGTTCCGATGGAATCAGCAGAAGAGGCCATGAAGAAGAGTGGCGGCTAGGAGAACAGACCGGTCAACAAAGGAGACCGCGCGACTAGAACTGAGACCGCCCGGCCATGATGTGAATGCACCAGCGGCAGGAGGAGGCCGCGAACAAAGGCGGAGGCCGGGAGAAAGAAAAGGCCGCAGCGGACAGAGAAAGCCGCGCGGATAGGAAAGAGGAGAAGACCGCGACCTAAAGGCTGGAAGGCAACAGTCCTCACGGTCTGGCTGAGCACAGCAGCGGTCAGAGAAACAGGAGGCCAGCAACGGGCAGAGAGAAGAGACCGCGAGTAAAGAAGACTCAAGCGGAACGAGAGAACAGAGCGCAACAACCAGGAGCAGACCGCGACGAGTAAAAGGTCGCGAGTAGGACTCCAGCGACAAGGCAGCGGAAAGCAGAACTCAGCGGACAAGAAGAGTCCGCGAGTAAGAAGAGGCAGAAAAAGGAGGGGCAAGAGAAACATGCCGCAGCGAGCTGGATCAGGCCGCGAGAAGAGATCGTGATCTGGACTAGTAGGAATAGGTCGCGCGAGAAGCAGGCTGCAAGACACGCAGGCCGCGAGAGAAGCGGAAGGGGGGGAAGCCTATAAGATGCCTGAGGGGAGGGGTGGAACCACGGAGAAGAAGAGGAAGCAGAAGAAGAGAAGCGGAGCGGACAGGGATGCAGGCCGCAGGAGACCGAGCGGGCAGCGAACAGAAGAGCAGTCCGCAGCAGGCCGCAGGCAGGGAAGAGGACCACGCGGGTTGTGCGGTTTAAGAAGAGGGAAGCCGCTCAAGGAGAATCGGTGACTCTGATACCATGTAGAGAAGGAAAAAAAGTCAACCTTGTATATATGTCCACTTGTATAAATTACAAAGAATGAGTACAAATATATAGATGAGAGAAAAAGAGAGGAAGGTCCTATACATGATGTGGGACTAAAGAGGGAAGAGAAAAACAATAAAACTACATAATGGGCCTAGACTAAATGGGCTTTTCTAACACACACACACACACACACAGATATATATATATAGGGGCATTTACCGGGACCTCCCGTCTAACTTTGAAAAATTACAGACTGCACCCCTCTTATTAGAGAAATTACAAAAACCTTCACTCAATGTTACAAAACATAACATTTACCTTCCCTGAAATACACATTTCATAACATCCGTGCACAAAATACCCCCCTTGGAAAACATTTTCAAGGGGGGTATTTTGTGCACGGATGTTATGACATGTAAACTTCAGGAAGATAAATGTTATGTTTTGTAACATGAGAGGCGGTTTTTGTAATTTCCATAATAAGAGGGGTGCACGCCATAATTTTGCAATCTTCCAGAGTTCCAGGGGAAGTTTTGGTAATTATTCATATATATATATATATATATATATATATATATATATACACACACACACACACACACACTATTAATTACCCAAACCTCTCGTGCGAGTTACATCATTTAGAATTAATTATTCTGTTAAACCTTATTCAGCCATACATAATCTAATTATTATCATGATCAATAATTAATTATTATATTCCTAGCTTAATCTATAATTCAATTGTAATAACTAGTTAATTTTCAATTCTATTTGATAGATTATTAGTCATTTATTCTGGATAATTTTCGTAATTAATTACCATCAAATTTTTATAATTATCATAATAAGTTATAGTCATTTACGTATTTATTATGCATTTAGGCTCTTATTGCATGTATAGATGTTTTGGGGATTTGTCTGGTTGTTTGGACATTTTGAAATTATATTGTGTCAATTGTATCTAAATGAATCTTCCCTGTAGTGGAATTTTATAAAGAATTAAACTCTGTAACCTAAGATGTCTAAATGAATCTTCCCTGTAGCTTGTTCTTCTTCTAGGCCTCATGCAACTATCGTTAGTCTCTACAGTATCGCCACGATTTAGTATCCTAATAACTAATGAGTACAAGGTTGTAGAAATTAGGCTTATGCCGTTTGAACACGATGCATTAAGGAAGACAAGGTATTTTAAATTTATTAAATGCTTCGGAAGGAAAAGGGATCCAAAATACTAGTCAAGCTAAAGTTCTAAAATGAAATACTTGAGCTAGAATTCTTCGAAGCTGACTCCAAATAATTTGGATAAGGCTAACAAAATTTGTAATGAAAATTGTCGAGATGGGATCCTCAAACTATTAGCTTTGCCTAAAGTTTTACGAGAACAAATTATGATTTATGCTTTTTTTTTATTTGAATTTGACCTGGCTTCATGGATTCCCAGGCGTATCCCTTGAAGGCGATGATGAACTTCTTGCCTTTCCAAAGGAGGAACCCAAAGTGGAAAGAGATGAATGGATGACTAAATTACCTCCAGAAAGAAAAGTGATTCTTGATCGAAAGTTCTTATTTAGTTCCCTCTTTTTGTTATAATTCCCATGTATATCATTGTTTATTTTATTTTATTTTTCTTCATTGCCACAGCCGGGGATGCCAGTGCAATCTACATCATTTAGCAAGAGCGGCAAGGAAGCACGAGGCGATGCCAGCATGTGGACGGATACTCCTCTCGACAAATCAAGGCAGGCTAAGCAGAAGTAAGTCTCTTTCCTACCTTCTCCATTCAAAAATTAGTATCACTCGGCCCTTTTCTCCAAAACTGAGTTGGAACTTCGTTCCAGAGATGAGCTCAAGCTTTGATTAGGTTGAAAATTGATGGAAATGAGTCTCATTTTTTAAGCTCATCTTCCAAAATATAGAGAGTTTGAATTTTCTTTAGTCTTTAATAAATTAATGAAATGATTGGCTAGTATAATATTCCGATAATAACAATAATAAAGCAATAAAAAATTAATGTGATGGTTGGCTAAAATGGTAGTCACTGGAGCGGGATATAATCTAGAATTAAGTTCTTCACTGCAAGTGGTTTCTGCACAGCTAACAAATATATCATTGCATACGGTAACAAAACTGTTCCTTTAATGGGAGCGAATACCATTCATAACTGGATGACATCTTCGATATCTACTACTACTATGCGGTTTAGTATGTATATTTAACCTAAACTATTATTTATTTCTTATTTGCCGGACCACTTTGAATTACTATTTAAAATTGGTTTAGGGTCAAATTACATGTGCACTTGAATCCATTATATTTTGTTTAAGCATGTCATTTGTTGAATAAAACAATTCCTGTTCAAAACGCTAAATCAGAGTTATAGAAGAAGTGTTGTGTTAATTAAGCCCAATGTAAACGGCAACCTCTGTGGTCCATTAGAATAATCTTGTATAGTTTAGTCGTGCAATGTGATTTGGATTTAAGGTGTACTTACATGACCCAAGTCTTTTCTATATCATAAACATCACAAGACTAATTTGTTGTTGCAGCTATTTAGAAGCCTATAACAAAACGAAAGAACTTGCTGACACGGACGAGCAAAGAAAATCAAAAAGCTCGGATGCCAACTTAGTCGACGAATACAACTCCGCAAAGCGTTCAAAATCTTTGGTGCAAAAGCACCTGGATGAGAGCAGGCATCCGAAAAAGAAATCGAAGGTGCCGGAGCAAGAAGGATGGGCGGGCATGCATCCGTGGAAACCATGGGATCGCGAGAAGGATCTGGCAGCTGGGCGGCAAAATGTCAATCTGGATTCGGCAGGCATGGCTCAAGGGTTGACCTCTCGCTTCTCTGCCGGACCGACCCAGAGGAACTTCTTGTAGATGGCTTCTAAATTATCAATGTGGCTGGGTTTTGAGCTCTCTCTCTTTCTTTCTATTGTGAACTTGTTTAAAATGGTTGCCTGCATCAAATACTAATTACTGGCTTTGTGGAGAAGAGGATTTTGTTCAAGTAAATTATCAAGGGCGCGCATCAGGTTCTAAGTGTTTCAAAAACCGACGGTTGTGATGAAACAATCGTGATTACTGCTTTGTTCTTTGTAAATATATTTATTCTCTTTATGGTGAAAAAAATTGTGGTACAATTGTGTCCCGGGGACTGGGAGGACCTTTAGATTATTTATTAAAAAAAATATATGTATATCAATTTAACAAATATGATGAGGTTATGATGAGGTTGTCTTGATCCAGAATATTATATAACTATTATTGATTTATTATATTGTATTATTTTTGTTGAAAAAAGTTTAGGAAATGATAAATATATGATTTATCATGGTGCATGGGATGTATATAACATTAGTAGTATCATTGTTCTGCTGTGTTGTCCCCAACTGATATGGGCGTCGTTTGGCACTGTGTGGCGGTTGTAAACGCATTTGTGTCATTCGTTAAGGATCACCTAATAAACTTCATCCGTTTGATCATATATAAAAGCAGTTGAAGTTCCTTAGGTGGATGTTAACGAATGACAATTTAATCTCCATGGTCATGACCGCTACCACCGTTCCAAACGGAGCCTAAGTATTGCGACAATCGTATCGTGCGAGAAGTCTCCGTGCATTGTTAATTGCTTTTATCAACAGACCATGGATCATCAAACTGTTTATTTTCACATTCAAAGATCAAAAAAGATGAAATGGAAGTGCATCAATCTTAAAGTATAAATAAAAGGGGGGTGTCCATCAATCTTAATTAAAAAAAAAAATCTATACATATGATTACAACATTCACCTACAAAATTAAAACTCAGCAATTTATTCAAAACCTTTGGAATTAAAAAAATAATTTAAGAATGTCATTAAGGCTACATTTGGCATGGTAGTGGCGGGTTAAATTGTCATTCGGTAATGCCCACTTAAGGAACTTCATTCACTTTTATGATCGATATTTGTTAGGTGAACCTTAACGAATGACTGACGGTTTAACCCAAGCATTTACGATCGTCACCGCCGTACCAAACATTCACTGTTTGTTGCATGCGTCGGCAGAGTGGTTTCATGGACAATATCGTCCGAATCTGATAATTGAAGAGGAAGAATAAGAATAATAACAGAATAAAACAAAATGAAATGGGATTCTCTTTGGAAAGCGACAACCGCTGGCAGGCCACGGAAAATTCAAGCAGCTGCTGCTACACCATCAATCAGCAGCATAGATTAAGGAAATGCACTGTACTTTTTACATTTCCCGTGACTCTCTCTCTCTCTGCTGCTGCTGCTTCCACGCACTTGAATTCAATATGCTCCGTCACTGTTGTGTTGTTTCTCTTCATTTTGAGACGAAAATCCCTGTTCCGAACGTGACCAATGGTGCCCCAGTCACGTGGACACAGACTGAGCAGCCAAAAAAAGTACATATAGGGTTTAATTGAGAGTGCTGTTATAACAAGTTTTAGCATGGCTAGCTGTTCATTGATATGTTGGCAGTCTTGCTTGCATGCGAGATGCTGCAGCAGCAGCTGCGTTGTATGGATGGGGGAGCAGATGTAGCAGCTGCAGCAGCTGTGGTGCTAAATCATTGTCAGGCGTTATTAATTGGGAGATGTTGTGAGTGGAATTAATGTTGTAGTGTTTCCCAGAATGGCAGGGTAGGTGGCAACAGTGCTGGAGGAATGTTGGTATAATGTACAACATTTGCGTTGCCTCAGGGAATTATGTTCGTGTTATGAATGTCTTAGGTTGGTCGCATTAGTTATAATCCCTATTAAGGCTCCGTTTGTTTGGACGTTTTTCAACAAAATTCAAATGTTATTATATTTGGAATCGAACCACTGATTCCTCAAAATATAATGTTATGTCTGATTCCAACCCTAGGAAAGAAGCTTCATTAAAGAATAATACTATTCTATTTCATCTCCAATCACTCCATCACTAACCGACACCACCCACCCAAACAAGGACCAAGTTTAACCCTTAAAAAATCTAACTCATGCTCATAGCATAAACACATGAATTGTTCTTTCCAGTTCTTACAAACCTACTGAACGAAACAATTTTCTTAAAAAAGTCAATAAAGCCGCATAATTATAAGTTAGGGGAAAATATCGCATTGCTAACCCTATTATTGTTCTGGCATCCAGGTTATTTTGAAGATAGGCGGCCGACGTCAAACATGGATCCTTATGTTATCACCTCCATTATTGTTGAATCCACCATTACATGGAAGCCTTGAGCAAACAAAAAATACAGAGAAAATTTCTCAATAACTCCAAAGTGATATCACCTTGATGTCACCATTATTCAGAACCCTGCTATAAAAAATCTGTCAGTGGTCCACATATCAACAAGAAGCATGAGTAATGTGTGTTTAAAGTACCAAAAAAAAAAGTTCAGTGATGGTGATTGGGCTCCAATGCAAGTATCAATACTCAAAAGATCTAAGCTTTTTCACCGGAAAATACTTAGTTCTGTGTTCATTTGTCTTTTAACAATCATTTTATCATATTGTTCTGTCATTCATTGTTGATTCCAATAGTAGAATTGATGCTTGTCTTGTGAATGATTAATCTGCTACCTATAATTCAACATGCATTGATGTTTATTATTTCAAAAGGGAGTATTTACTTGATTGATAATTCATCTACTTTGTTTTAATTGAGACTTCTTAGAGTGATCTTAATTAAACAATTTGCTAACAATACGATTCTACAACCTGCTCAAGAAGCACACATACATACATGTATTACGCATACATACATGCCCACACCACACAATAAATTTTCTAGTTCAAAATTTGATCGATTCACGCACAAATGTATATCACATGCACATATGTATATCACATGCACATATGTATTTCACATGCACATATGCATTTCACAGACATATATATTTTTTACACAAATATTTTCTTTGATCGATGCCTCCAAGATTATAATTTTTTGTTTTTGTGCTTATAATTTTGAATTGATGAAATATGTTGACCTCGAAAACGGAGCAGGGAATATCACATGCATTTATTTGTTATGCCATAGATTTAAAGAGATATCATAGATAATAGTGATAATAGTATGTGAGAATGATGTGTGAATATGTATGCATTAATTCATGTGTTTTTGTGATGGCAGGGAAGGTATGGGGATGAGTACTCTTTGAACCAGAGATACACATTCAGCCGCCGAGATATAAGAAAGGGATAATGAAGATGCATCATCCGCATTAGCAACAACCAAGTGGTAGTGGAGCCAAGAAGATGAGCAGGAGAATTGCAATTTTGTGCAAGTTTGAAAAAAAGCGAAAATGATGACAGGAATGTTTGTACCGATTTGTTTTTAGAAGTAGGAATAGTATGTGTATGGTGTCCTTGTCAGAAGTTGTTTCAGTTGAGATTTTTGTCTGAAGGCACCAAAGTATTGAAACGATAGATTCTTGGGCTATCAATTTATGTTAGTATGTAACTGAGAAAAGAAATTGTTTCAGAGTTTAGTTGAGTTGGCCTAATTGCTTTTATAAGACATGATTTATTTTGGTAGGAAAAATTCATTTCAAAAATATTATAATTTATAGTTATTGGTCCTAGCATTTCAAAACGATTAAAACTTTAAATAACATCAGCTTTGTGTTCATTCGATCTAATGACTAGATCAGGTATAAAAATAATGTTCCGAGTAGTCAATGCTACTTGAGGACATTTTTCCTTATAGAACATAACTTGACCATTGTCAACATGTATTTTAAAACATGAAATGGACGTAATCAGCAAATTAAGAAAAGTAGATGTTCATTTGGTGATAAAATTGTGAGTGCTACCGTTGTCTATAAAAATGTGCACCCTTTGATTGTCATATTTTACCCCGAACACAGAGATTTGACGGGAAATGTTCCCATTTAACACTAATCTCAGAGATTTCTAAAGGTTCAGATAAAAAATCAATAGATTCTTCTTATGTGTTGTTATCAAAATCTTCAGTTTGTTCACCCTTAAAGAAATATAAATTGTACTGCTTTGTACATTTGTGGCTTGAAGAATATTTCGCATCACAAGTGAAACATTGGCTCTTATCTCATTGAGCTTGTATTCTAGCTGGAGTTAAACCTTTAAATGGTGGTTTATATTTTCAATTAGGGGGGTAAAAGAATGAGTTGAATTATTCAAAATTTAATGATTTTGTCAAGTCAAAGATACTGGATTTTATGCGCTGTAACATATCAATGTTGGAGGCATCCCTATGAATAATTCTGAAAAAACTTCATATGTTCTATGATTTTATGTTTTTTATAACAAGCTTTTTGTTTGTGTGAAGCCCAAGAATTCATCCGAGATAGCTAACAAGATGATGTCCACGTACAAACTATGGTGTCGACTCTAATTTGAATGTGCATGTATTTAATTGACTCTCGAGCTGAGACGAACTTTATATATTGAATCTAAAAACAATAGTATAAATATAAATTTAATCATGCATCAAATTGCACACGTTATATTCATTATATAAAAAATTTAATCATACATGAAATTTGTACATGTTATATTCATTATAATTTCACTCTTTACAAAAACAAGTATTATATTTTATATTTTCTATTAAAAAGGCATCAAAGAATAAAAAAATAGCTTAATTATAATAAAACATCATCTTAATTAGTACTTTCATAAAATAGCAAAAAAATGTTGTTAATTGATAGAGCAGACTTCCGAGACTTAATTCTAATAGCAAAAGAGTTTGAAGTATTTTAGAAAATTTAGTTCGAGATGCTTAAAATTATAAAAATTATGAAATGATCGAAAGCAAATCAGAGCATCATCGTTAAAAGATCTCAATAATTTTTGGTCAGCAAAGAATATAATTATTTGGATGCGTGTATCAATAGATATTGATCAAGACAGCTAGGCACGAGCGAGAGAGAGACATTGTTTATAACATTGACTACTTCGTCTCTCCCTCCCATCGTTTTTCCTTTCCCTTTTCTTTCTTTCTTAATACCCCCTTTTTTCCCCTCCCCCTCTTTTTCTTTCTCTTCCCTCCCCCTCCCCCCTTTTTCCCCCTCATACCGGAGTGGAACCCGGCGCCCCCCCCCCCCCTCCCCCCCCCCACAAATTCCCTCATAATGAGAAAGCACTTCATGTGCCCATCAAAATTCTTCTTCCATATGAAAACATCATTGGAGGTAATACCAACCACGTCGTCGCCGCCCCAACATTCTTATGACTTCATTAATGTCAGGGGCGGGCATTAAGGGTTGACGTGGAATTTTTTTTGTACGTATACGTATCAATTAATTCGGTGCGTTATACAATTGAATCCGCACACTTTCGATCCGACGGCCGGGATTTCCGGGAAATATGACCTTATTTCTTTGAATTTCAAATACAATCATATTTCTCCACATGTATGAACGTATTTGTGTGTGCACACGATAGATACATATACACACCAAAATATTTTTCGTTGGCGTGAGACTAGTCTGGCGCTTCATGTGCCAATCACTAAAATTAACAAATAAGAGGATGAAGTTTAATTTAAATTTTATTTCCTCCTCCTGATCTCATCTAATTCCTTTCATCCCGTCCCGTCCTGCTCCTAGGGCATCTTCCTCGTGCGCAATTTCTCCTCCGACTCCATCTGCGATAATGCCTCAATTTCGGCTAGGGCTCCTGCGCGTTACTCCCGCTCCCCATCCTGTCGCACTCACCGTCGCCTCTGGATACCTCTTGCCATCGACGCAACTACGGGATATTTGTAACTGATTTCTCTTATTTTAACCTAGCGGACTATGGAGCTCGTCTTCGGTAGCACTTCTACTTCCTAAGGTCAGGTTTTCTCTTCCCCGAACACCGACATCTCAGTGTTTCCAAATAACTGATTTCTCTAGTATCTCCTATTTCTAATTGGTACTCTTATTCTCTATCATTTCGTTGGAGTGGTTATCAAATCTACCCCGGTGAAGGAGGATTTGCACATCTTCTCCATTTAAATGTCCATCGAGCAGCAGTACCACAGAGTGAAGGCTCCTCTTCTGGAAATCATTGTCTTCCATCTGAAGTTGAAGTCCACCCAAGTATGCAATGCCTTCTCCTTTGCTTCTCCATCTATTGATACTGTTATTTCCCTTTGTTGCTCTCTTTGATTATTTTCCTTCTCCAGATCTTTGTTCACCTCTACAATGTCCACCTCCGTATATGCTAGGACATCCTAACTCTTCTCGATTAAAAACTCATCAACTCCGTCCAAGTATGTTGTACCTTCTGTTCTTCGGGCACAACTTTTTATTTTACACTAAGATATCTATATTCAAGATGTATGATAAAATGTCTCTTAGAAGATTATAACACTAAAAATGGTGCATGTTTTGAAGAGTAATCTCAATGTATGTTGTTTGGATAATTAGTGTCTTAAATGTAGAATGTATGGCATATATGTACTCATAATTATGATTTTTCATGCAGGAGTTCTCCAACACAACAAGAGTGACAAACTGAACCAAGAGGAGGCAGTAAAACTACCACCGCTTATGGACAACACATTCCAGTCCGAGTACCACACCTCTCATCTTCACGAGCTCGAGGATGCTTTTGAGTTGATTAATAACATACATTTTGATAAAAGGCTAATTGAAATCTTGGTTCACAAGTTCTCTCAGGTCAAGATTGCCATATTTGGGCCCTTCTCCATACCTTCATGTTCTCCATGAGGGGCCACTTAATACATTATGTCTTCGAATTTTTTTATCCAGAACAGGTTTTGTTTTGTCATTGTAATTATTTCTCTTCGTGTTCCGAATGATAATTATTAATGTATGATATTTGAACCCATAGTGGTGAGCTATTGAATGTATCAATTTCACCGTCTTATATTTGTTTTGAATTATATTATTAACGTATGATGTTATTCCACTATTTCATATTCTCTACACCTATAAGCAACTTAAAATTTCTTTTGATAATTTTCCAACACTTAGGCTTTGTTTGGGGGGAATTATTTTCACCGGTCAAGCGATTACGATCGCATGAATCAGACCATAATTATGATCTGATTCCCGCGGTCGTAACCGCTTGACCGGTGAAAATAAGTCCCCCCAAACGGAGCCTTATATAAGGGCACTCCATTTGGCACAGTGTTTTTACTCTAGTGAATAGGACAAAAAACACCATCGTCATTGAATGAATGTTTGGCATGACAACGGTTAAAGCTCCTTAGGTGAGACAGGGTGTTCATGAACGACAGTTCATAACCACCTCATTCATGAACACGCCGCCATGCCAAAAGGGGCCTTAAGAAGACTTTACTGCAACATTGGAATAATCAAAACAAGTGGTCAAGCTTCCTTACTGACTGCCTTTTGATTCCTAGTTAACTAAAACAAAATCGACTCTATTCAGCTTTTTGAGAATAAGACCTTGCCCAAGCAGGGGTATACCAGTATACCTGTTAATCGTATATTATCTTATAGTTGATTTGCAATTGATCAGGTTCATCATGGAATTTCATCAGGATCCTCAAAAGCAGTGGAGAATGAAGCCCTCGATGAAGATTTGAACTTCACCGGAGAGGAAGCTTTAAACTTGTTTTGTTTTATCATCACTTTTTAAATAGCATTGTACATCATTGTAGATAACCATGTAATGTATGATAATCAGTAAAAAAATATTTTTTTGCAACAATTCCTTAATCTAATTTGGTCTGGTGTCAATTCCTTAATCTTCACGAGCCGGAGGATACTTTTAGTTATCATAAACTTCTATTTGTTTTAAGCTTTTTTTCTTAAAATGCAAAAGGTTGCGACATTTTTTTTGGAAAACGTTATTGTAGAGTTTTACATACGGTGACATTTTGCAAAAAAAAATGTAGTGATAGAGATAATATTTTCTCGACATTTTTTAGAAAGTGTCACGATAGATCAAATATTTATCATGACGTTTTTTTTAAAATGTCACGATAGAGCAATTGCAAATCGTGACGCTTTTTTATGAAAGCGTAGCAATGAGCTACGATGACGGCCGCAATCATGACGATTTTATGACGTTTTTATAAACGTCACAAAAACTATCGCGACGCTTAAAAATCGTCACTGAAGGCCTAAAAAAATGTCACCGTATAATGAATTTGTTGTAGTGTTCCTCTAAGTATGGATGCCAAGGAGACAACATGTCTTGCGAAGACAGGAGAAGAAGAGGAAGCTTGGCTGTGGCACCACCGGATGGGTCATCTGGGGTCCACAGGCCTGAAGTTACTATCTCACTCCAAGATGGTAGAAGGGTTGCTTATGATCTCGCCTCCTCAGAGGGTATGTGAGGCATGTACCAAAGGAAAGCAGAAGAGAGAAACGTTCGAGGGTGGAAAGTCCCGGAGGGCGACAAGCCAGCTGGAGCTAGTTCATTCGGACATAGCAGGTCCGTTTGAGACGAGCTCAGTTGGAGGCAGTAGATACTACATTACCTTCACGGATGACTACAGTCGGAAGTGTTGGGTGTACTTTTTGAGAGAAAAGGCCGAGACGCTTGACAAATTCAGGGAGTTCAAGGCAATGGCTGAGAAGGAGAGTGGGAAACCACTGAAGGTGCTCAGGACAGATAGAGGTGGGGAGTACACCTCGAGGCTGTTTGATGAGTTCTGCAAGCAGTGGGGGATATCTCATCAGCTGACGGCGGCGTACTCACATCAACAGAACGGAGTGGCAGAGAGAAAGAACTTGACCATCATGAATATAGCAAGGAGTATGGTGAAAGGCAAGGGGTTGCCTAAGAAGTATTGGGCGGAGGCAGTACAGGCGGCAGTGTACTTACTGAACTGTTGCCCAATGAAGAGTGTAAAGTTCAAGACGCCGTTCGAAGCATGGCGTGCGTGGAAGCCAAGTGTAAAGCACCTAAGGGTCTTCGGTTGTGTGGCTTATGTCCATGTCCCGGATCAGAGGAGAAGGAAGTTGGATGTCCGGAGCGAGAAGTGCATCTTCGTAGGCTACGCTCCTGCGAGCAAGGAGTACAAGTTGTACAGCCCGGTATCGGAGAAGGCCATCATCTCAAGGGATGTGGTGTTTGAGGAAGACAGCTGCTGGAGCTGGGATGAAGAGGTGAGGAACATCAAGGGGATGTTCTTCGATGATGATGAAGAAGAGGGTGGTCATGGAGATGAAGCTGAGATGGGTGGAGCTGAGCCACCATCACCACCCAGCAGGGAGTCAGGGGGAGCTCTCACCCCTTACTCAAGTGGAGCAAGTACGAGCAGAGGAAGATCTGGTGGAGCAAGCACCAGCGGAATAAAGGATGATCGTCCTCATCCTCGGACAAGGAGGTTGGAGGAGATCTATGAAGAGACGGCTTCAACTCATAATAATTTTTCTTTATACTGCTTGTTTGCAGATGTTGAGTTGTACTCTTACGAAGAAGCCGCCCAAAAAACTTGGAGAAAGGTGATGGATGCGGAGATAGCCTCCATCAAGAAGAATGACACCTAGAAGCTGGTGGATCCACCTACAGGCCACAAACCCCTCGGGGGTGAAGTGGGTGTATAAGGTGAAGAAGAATAAAGATGGAGGCGTGAAGAAACACAAAGCAAGGCTTGTTGTGAAGGGCTACCGCCAAGTCCAGGGTGTGAACTATGATGATATCTTTGCATCAGTGGAGCGGATAGACACCATCAGGTTGATCATCTCGCTAGCAGCACATCATGGGTGGAAGATAATGCAGATGGTTGTGGTCTCTGCTTACTTGAATGGCTACCTGGAGGAGGATGTGTACATCGAGCAGCCTCCAAGGTATGCGGTGAAGGGGCAGGAGAGAAAAGTCTGCAAGCTGTACAAGGCTCTTTATGGGCTGAAGCAGGGAGCTTGAGCCTGGAATGGAAGGATAGATTCTTACCTGCAGAAGCATGGCTATCAGAAGAGTCCGCATGAATATGCACTCTACACGAAGGTGGATAAGAATGACGATATAATGATAGTATGTCTATATGTAGACGACACAATCTTCACAGACAACAACACTGCGATGTACGAGGAGTTCAGAGGAATGATGAAGAAGGAGTTCGAGATGACGGACTTGGGAGAGCTAAGCTACTTCTTGGGAGTAGAGGTGAAGCAGAGTGAAGATGGCATCTTCATCTCTCAGAAGAATTACGCTGAGGAGATACTGAAGAAGTTCAGGATGGAGAGTAGCAAGCCTATCTCCACTCCTGCAGATCCAGGGCTGAAGCTAAGTAAGGAGTCGAAGGAAGGGGCGGTGGACTCCACCTTATTCAAAAGCTTGGTGGGGAGTCTATGCTACTTGACCTTCACCCGACTAGACATCATGTATGCGGTCGGGGTGGTGAGCAGACATATGAAAGAACCGAAGGAAGACCAGTTCACGGCGGCGAAGAGGATCCTGAGGTATATAAATGGGACAAGAGGCCGTGGGCTGAAGTATTCAATTGGAGAGGAGCTGACGCTGGTAGGTTACTCGAACAGTGACTACGGCGGGGATGTGAATGACCGGAAGAGCACTTCCGGGTATGCTTTTAACATGGGAACGGGGGCGTTCTCATGGAGCTCGAAGAAGCATGCCACGATAGTGATATCATCTTATGAGGCTGAGTACATTGCGGCAGTGGCTTATACCTGTCAAGCCATCTGGGTAAGGAATCTACTGCAGAGTCTACATCAAGGAGTGGATGGGCCAACAGCCATGTTTGTGGATAACATGTCGGCCATCCAGCTCGTAAATAACCCAGCGCTACACGGGCGTAGCAAGCACATTGAAATGAGGTACCACTTCCTCCGCGAGCAGGCGGAGCTAAAGATGGTGGAAGTTGCTTATTGCCCTACCGGAGAGCAGGTCGCATACATCTTTACAAAAGCGTTGAAGGTGGAGACGTTCTTAAGGCTTAAAGGCAAACTCAGCATGTGCTGCCAAATTTGAGGGGGAGTATTTGTTGGGGTTGGCATGTTGACCGGGCCCCACTGTTTTGGAGTTGTCATGTCTTCTTTATGATTATTTAATGTATGGGAAAGAGAGTCATATTTAAATGGGTTAGTTGAGAGGTTGTATTTATTAGGAGAGAGTTTTGTTTATTTTGCTTGGCCAATAAATATGCCCCTTGTAGTTCATTTTAAAGCTGCTGTGAATAGAAGAAAAATTCTCCCATTCTCTGTGTTTTCGGTTTTTGAGAGAAAAAGCGCAGCAGCGTTAGAGGAAGTGTGTCGGGCGACTAGAGAGGCTAGCCAGGAAATATTTCACCTCATTTTCTTCCTGCTGCTTTCTGTTCTCGCCTCGGGAAGAGGATCTCGCCTGCATCCCACCCGGCAGCTCGCGAAGGAGAGCTCGCCGGTTACTTGTCCTTGTCGGCAGCGAGAAGGAAGATCCCCCTAGTACTTCTATCTAGCCGGAAGTGGGGAAGAGACCTCGCAGGACTGCTGAGCTCGCTGCGAGATGGTCTTCCTGCCTGGAGATCTCGCCGAGAGTGTAGTGAGGTCGCTGGACTTGGGGTGGTGCTCGCTAGTTGTGTAGGTGGAGCTCGACCGGGTTGTGTCTCGCACGAAGGGTTCTCGCAATGTGCTTCGCGCGTGGGTACGGAGGAGTTCTCGCCGGCCAGTTTTGGTGGAAGTTTTGAGAAAGGAGAGGTGGCTTGTAGTTTGAAGTTGTAAGGACCCATCTGCGTTTCCCAACAAGGCGTTGTACGCGAGAGCTCAGCTACTGAGCATGCTAAATGGTGAGAGGGGTAGATCAAAAGAAAACTTGGAATGAAACTATAAGAAAAAGACACATTATGTACTTAGGCAATAGTGAGATTATGACAAAAGATAGGGCACAATAATGACAAATGATCCATATAGCTGACCCCCACTGTGATGCGATAAATGCTTTTTTTGATCATGGAAGATAGGATTCTTTGTCATGTTGATTGTAGAGATATGGTCTCCAGTTTCATAAAAATCACGCTCAAAGGAGAATGTCCACTAACCATAGTAGGAATGAAATACAACAACCACAGAATTGTCTTAAGGCCTTACATCAATAATGTTTAATCAAATAAAATAGTTTGCATACATCAGCACGCAGACCAACAACACAAGAGAGACAACTAAATAAACAATTGGGCCTTCGAGGGCCAACTCAGCAAGAAGGGCTTCAACCCGCTATTTCCCGCTTAGCTCCGCAGCACCTGCAAGCAAACATTCCATCAAGCGGTTGTTGATGCGCGGAAACGTCGCGGGGAACCAGCCAGCTAACACGGAGGGGGTGTTCGGTCTCACAAGCTAGGAGAGAAGGAGAGGAGGGAAGGAAGGAAGCCTCTGAGTGCTCGAGAGTGGAGCAAACGGCTTGTCAAAGAGGGTTGCGGGGATAGAGGAGAGGAGCTTGATCAACAGAGCGGGTTGATCAAGAGAGGAGGAGGTTGATCAGGAGTTGTCGAGCAGACAGCTAATGTGACGGTTGTGCTTGCAGGTTGGTTGCCGAGAAGAGCTGAGCTGAGTAGAGGAGAGGCTTGCTGAGCAGAGGAGCAAGGCTTGCTGAGCAGAGAGAAGAAGAGGGGGCCGCTAGCAGCGGCAACAACACACTTCGCCCGCCGCGGCCTAAATGCCACTCTTGCGACGGGCTTTCCTTTGATTAATAGCGAGAGGTTACAAGCTTACAAGTACACCTTTACAACAAATCAATAAAAGGGGTATAAGGAGAAGCTGGCGGCTAAGAGACAAGAAATTGCCAGAAAGCAAAGAAGAGAAGCTGCCAGAGACTAAGTAAAAGAGTCTGCCAGCTGCTGGAGGACTGAGAAACTGAGTCTGCAGAGTCTGCTGGCAAGCTGCTGAAGAGCTGTGGAGGACTGCGCGGATAGGAAATCTGAGTCCGCAGAGCTTGCTGGAAGGGTGATGACGGACTGCGCGGACTGGAAAACGGAGTCCGCAGGGTCTGCTGGAAAGCTGATGACGGACTGCGCGGACTGGAAAACGGAGTCCGCAGGGGGTGCTGGAAAGACTTGTACCCACATTCTGGCCTCTGAAGCGATGCTGAATGAGAGGCACCATGGGCTATTTATAGGCCCAGGGGAGTTCTTCTAGAAGCGGGGCCCAGTGATGTCAGCATGACGACCTGCGCGGACTCCGCAGACTGAGATTTTGCGTCCGCCACTGTTGAGTAAAGCAGCTGGCTGCAGGAGGCCCTGGAGAGAGGGCACTGGTGCCAGGACCGGGCCACCCTGGCGGGCGACCTGGGCGAACTCCGGGAGGAGTCGCCGGAGGCCCGGCAGGCCGGAGGCGAGGCGCCCCCTAGCGGGCGGCCTGGGCGGACTCCAGGGTGGAGTCCGCCCGGCAGGGTGCCGGGGCCGCCCCCTAGCGGGCGGCCTGGGCGGACTCCAGGGTGGAGTCCGCCCGGCAGGGTGCCGGGGCCGCCCCCTAGTGGGCGGCCTGGGCGGACTCCAGGGGGAGTCCGCCCGGCAGGGTGCTGGGGCCGCCCCCTAGCGGGCGGCCTTGGCGGACTCCAGGGGGAGTCCTCCCGGCAGGGTGCCGGGGCCGCCCCTAGCGGGCGGCCTGGGCGGACTCCAGGGGGAGTCCGCCCGGCAGGGTGCCGGGGCTGCCCCCTAGCGGGCGGCCTGGGCGGACTCCAGGGGGAGTCCGCCCGGCAGGGTGCCGGGGCCGCCCCCTAGCGGGCGGCCTGGGCGGACTCCAGGGGGAGTCCGCCCGGTAGGGTGCCGGGGCCGCCCCCTAGCGGGCGGCCTGGGCGGACTCCAGGGGGAGTCCGCCCGGCAGGGTGCCGGGGCCGCCCCCTAGCGGGCGGCCTGGGCGGACTCCAGGGGGAGTCCGCCCGGCAGGGTGCCGGGGCCGCCCCCTAGCGGGCGGCCTGGGCGGACTCCAGGAGGAGTCCGCCCGGCAGGGCGCCGGGGCCGCTCCCTAGTGGGCGGCCTGGGCGGACTCCAGGGGGAGTCCACCCGGCTGGCGGGCAGAGGCCGCCCCGGGTGGGCAGCCTCGGCGGACGGCGGCAGGAGGCTGCCGCCCCTCGGGCAGCATGGAGGCCGCCCCTGGTGGGCGGCCTCGGCGGACGGCGGCTGGGGACCACCGCCCCTTGGGCAAAATAGGAGGCCGCTCCTGGCAATGCTGTTGGCGGACTCCTGCAAGGAAAAGTACTGCATGATTAGCGGACCCAACCGCATGTCCCGCGAGGGTGAGCCATGGGAATAGCCCGCCGTCCCGTAGGGCACGCGATTGCTATGAGACCTAGGCGGATATGGAAAACTGTCCGCCTACGCTGGGGCTCATCGCGATCAAAAAGGGAGAATCTAAGGGTCGCGATTAGCCAGGTGTCCACCTTGGGAAGGATCGCCGATTTCTGGGTTAACACAATCCCCGCACTTTTTCAAGTTCCGAAAAGAACTTCGAAAAAGTTGGAGACCCACGAAAATCGTGATCCACCCCAACGGAAGAAGAGGAGCAAGGAGAGACAGAACCTAAAGACTCTCCTTACAAGCTTGGTGCTTCCTGTCTATTTTCCTGCAAGAGGAAAGTTAGGGTAAGCACGTATGGGTGGCACATCGAGTGTGTACCTGAATTTGCTTTTGCAAAATAAAGAAGGCATGTCTTCTGTAAACGTTCTGCAAAACAAAAGTGAGGAAAACAGAAGGACATAACAACTCGCAAGTACCTGGAAGGGACCTGCAAGTCTTTGCTGGTTTCTGCAAAGGAAGAGTTAAGAGTATGCACAATATATGAGAGTAACTTGCAAGTACCTGTGAAGAAACTTGCAAGGGTTTGCTGATCTCTGCAAAAAGAAAGTTAGGAGCAGGTATTGTATAAAAATAAGCTGCAAGTACCTGGATGAGGCTTGTAGGTGTTTGCTAATCTCTGCAAGAAGAGGTGTTAGAAGCAAATAAGACATGAAAATAACTTGCAAGTACCTGTGATGAGAAGGCTTGCAAGTGTTAACTGTTGACGAGATAAGGCCGATATGACCAATTAGCAAGGAGAATGCCTGATGAATACTATTATGAAGCCCAGATCAATAAACTGTGTTAACTGCTGACAGATATGACTGGATTGTGATAGCATGGATGGTAGCGCTTGAGCAAACAATGTATAGAAGACGAGAGCAATAGAGCTTATATAGGTAGAGTGCGAGTCATCATCCGATAGAGCTTTGAATAAGCAATTCATATAGGATGAGCATGAGCAAAGTGATTGCTGGAAATCCTTTTGGTAGGTCGGATTAACCTGTTCACCTGTGAAAGAAGGCAATAGACGAAAAGGGGAGGTCTATACTCGGAATGACTGAGGAAGGTTGAATGCTGCCACAGGTGTTCCCCGTGGGCCTTATGCATCACTTACCTGAAAAATCATCCCGAGTATAGTCCTACTCAAAGCAGGCTGGCCGCGCATCCTGAAGGAGGGAAAAAGAAGAGGTCCATATTCGGAATGACTAAAGAAGGTTGAATGCTGCCACAGGTGTTCCCCGTGGGCCTTATGCATCACTGGACTGAGAAAATCATCCCGAGTATGGTCCTGCTCAAAGCGGGCTGGCCGCACATCCTGAAGGAGGGCACAGAAGAGAAAAGCAAGGGAAGGTCCTAAGAAGGACCGCTGGAAGCAAGAAAGATCCTGATAAGGATCGCTAGAAACACTGGAAGATCCTGAGAAGGATCGCTAGAAACAAGGAAGATCCTGAGAAGGATCGCTAGAAACTCTGCTCTCTTGCCCTGGGCACAAGCATCACTGATCAACGAGACAGGTTGCGCCAAGAGGCCTATATTGTCTGTATATTGATCAGTGGAGTTGTGAGAACCCGAGAGGCACGGATCGAGGGTACCGGAGAGTGCTCGGCCACCACAGTTGAAGGATGATCAAAGAGACAAGGCTACGCTTGATCGCCATTGCTTGTCCCGCGAAAATCATCCTAACCGTAGTGTTTCCTATAAGACGCACAGTAGAGCTAACACATGGGGCTCCCCTAGCACACACTCTGTGTCAGATGCCGGCTAGGATCCTAAGTCTGAAGCCCATAATCGTAGAATGAACTGCTCCCACTACACACATGGGTATACTCCCGCCATATGTGGTCGAAGCGGTAGTGCGAGAACAAACTACGGAGGGAACGTTTCAGACTCGGTGAAATCTCATTGGCGTACTGATCCCAGAGAGAGAGAAAAAGAGGAAGGGGCAACAAAAGGGAACTGTGTCAGTACGGGATCCCTGAATAAAAGCTTTGCAGAAAAGCAAGAAAGGAACACTGAGAAGTGTTGTAATGAAAATGTTTGAAAGAGGGAGAGAGTAAGGGTTGAGATAACCCCTGAAGGTTGCAAAGAGTTTTGGAGGACTGTGAAGTCCATCGCTTTGGAGGACTGTGAAGTCCTTGCTAGTTCAGAATAGCCTTCCCAGCACACCCTCGTCATCGGCATCGAAACATTCGACGGTTGGGTTAACAACGAGGAGAGGAGGCTCTTCGATGTGGTTCACTCCCCTTGAGGAGCAAGGAACATCTGAAATTTCTTTGCCCTTTGAAGTTGACGGGTCAGGGCAATCTTCTTTAGGAAGCAAGTCATGCATCTTGCCCTGCCGGAGCATCCTTTGCACAAGCTGGCGGAATGCTCGGCAGTCTTCTGTTCGATGGCCTGACTCTTTGTGGAATTCACAATAAGGCTCTGAGTTTCTAGACCTCTGATCGGTCGACCGGTAGGGCTTCTTGTAGTTGGCCCTGTCTTTCAAGATTTGGCTTACTTCTTGCACGACGTCGTCGAGATCAGACTCCTGCAAGTCATCGTCTTGTTGCTGATGAATTGCTGCTGCTTGAGAAGGAGCTAGTGGCAGCAATGGATCTTGAGCATCGCGGCTCGGGAAGGAGTATCGCTGGCGATGAAGCCTTCTCTCCTTCCTTGAATGAGTGGGGAAACGATTGCAAGGAGACCTTGGAGGCTGCTTGCGAAACGGATCTTTCTCTGATACGAGCTTGGAGACGAAGCCTGGATTGCTCTTCTTTCCTCGGATGTACGAGTTGGCTAGAGCAATCAGCTCTTGGTATGTCCTTGGAGCACGGACACTGGCTTCAAATTTGAGAGGCCCTTCACGAAGACCGTGGATAAGAGCCACTCGATACATTTCTTGATCAACGATTTCGATGTCCAGAATCTCTCTCTGGAATCGATCAACAAATTGAGACCAAGTTTCATCACTGCGCTATCTGATCTCAAAGAGGGCCTCAGGACCGCCCTTTCTCTTGGAGGAGGTAGAGAATCTGAGAAGGAACTCTCTACGAAGATCAAGGAAGGAAGTGATGGAGTGAGGACGGAGGCCATAGAACCAATCCCTCACTTGCCCATCAAAGATTGTCACAAGGAGCTTGCACTTGGTTGCATCTGAAAGAGTCTTGAGAGTAACGGCTGATTCAAAGGCTTGAAGATGCTTGACCGGATCAGTCTCTCCAGTATAGATTGGCAGTCGAGGCTCTCTGAAGTTTGCTGGAGTAGGTTCAAGGCGAACGCTCTCAATAAAGGGCGATGGCTCTTCCTGCTCTCCCACAGCATAGGGATTAAAGAGAGCATAGGCTGCAGCTACAAAAGAAGCAGGGGGGTAGAAAGGAAAGGTTGCTGCAGGAGGAGCAGAGGCAGGAGCTGGGGGGCAAGGAGGACTTCCTTGAAAGTTAAGAAATCTAGCAGGACTTCCCCGGGCTGCTTGCCGGAAGAAGTTTTGGCGAGCGGCGAACTCTTCATCTTGAGTTTGCAAAGGAGCAGCAGGACCTTGCGGGAAAGTTGGGGTGTAAGGCGGATAGAACGGAGGACAAACTTGAGAATAAGCTTGCTTATGCTCCGATGTTGGTGTTAGATTGATTGGAGCAGCTGGAGCAGCCGGAGCTGCTGCTGGATGAGAGTCTAACCGCTGCGTGATTGCAGCAAGGACTTGGTTGATTGCTTGGAACTGTTGAGCATTCTCACGGCGCGACTGCTCAAAGGCTTCCCAGAGAGGATCTTCACTGGGACTTGGAGCAAAGTTCTCGGTTGATTGATCTGACATGGCTAACTGTTGCTGTTCACCGTCTGACCGGATCTGAAGGTCGCGTGTTAACTGTTGATGCGCGGAAACGTCGCGGGGCACCAGCCAGCTAACACGGAGGAGGCGTTCGGTCTCACAAGCTAGGAGAGGAGGAGAGGATGGAAGGAAGGAAGCCTCTGAGTGCTCGAGAGTGGAGCAAACGGCTTGTCAAAGAGGGTTGCGGGGATAGAGGAGAGAAGCTTGATCAACAGAGCGGGTTGATCAAGAGAGGAGAAGGAGGTTGATCAGGAGCTGTCGAGCAAACGGCTAATGCGACGGTTGTGCTCGCAGGTTGGCTGCCGAGAAGAGCTAAGCTGAGAAGAAGTTTGCTGAGCAGAGTAGCAAGACTTACTGAGCAGAGGAGCAAGACTTGCTGAGCAGAGGAGCAAGACTTGCTGAGCAGAGAAGCAAGACTTGCTGAGCAGAGGAGAAGAAGAGGGGGCCGCTAGCAGCGGCAACAACACACTTCGCCCGCCGCGGCCTAAATGCTACTCCTGCGACGGGCTTTCCTTTGATTAATAGCGAGAATTTACAAGCTTACAAGTACACCTTTACAACAAATCAATAAAAGGGATACAAGGAGAAGCTGGCGGCTAAGAGAGAAGAAATTGCCAGAAAGCAGAGAAGAGAAGCTGCCAGAGACTAAGTAAAAGAGTCTGCCAGCTGCTGGAGGACTGAGAAACTGAGTCTGCAGTAGGCCTGCACAAAAGGCCCGGGCCCAGTGGGCCGGCCCGAGCCCGGCCCGGCGAAAGCCTTTTTCGGCCCGGCCCGGAAAAAGCCCGGCCCGGGCCGAGACCGGGCTCAGGGCCCTGGTTTTGGGGGCTAGCCCGGCCCGATGCCCGGCCCGGGTCGGGCCGGGCAAAGCCCGAAAATCGGGCCGGCCTGGGCCCGGACCCGGGCCCAGGCGAAGCCCGGACCGGGCCCGCACGCCGGCCCGGACCTGCTGCCAACGGCTCTAAGAGCCGTTGGAAATCCAACGGCTCTTAGAGCCGTTGGAACTGCAGCCAGCAGGGCTGCAGCAGCCCTGCTGGCTGCAGTTTTTGGCCTAGGGCCTAGGCAAAAGCCTAGGCCCTAGGCCATATTTTATTAAAAAAAATAAATTTTTTTTTTATAAAAATCCCCCCCTCCTACCCGATCCCCCTCTCTCTCTCTTCCTCTCTCTCTCTCTCTCTCTCTCTCTCTCTCTCTCTCTCTTCCACTCACTCACTCTCTCTCTCTCTTCCACTCTCTCTCTCACTTATTCTCTCCCTCTCTTACTCTCTTACTCTCTCTCGCTGCATGGCATCGTCGTCCTCAACGCCGGCGTCGTCGACTCAAAGCACGGCCGAAGTGGTGGAGCATAATCGGAGGGCGCCCGTCTGGGAGCATTTCGACAAGGTTAAAGTCGGCGACGAATTCAAGGCGCGGTGCAAGTTGTGCTCAAAGTTGCTAACTCTTACCGGCAACTCAACACTAGCGAGACACGCTAAGTCCTGTTTTGCAAAGCAAGCTCCCGAGTCCAGTCAGGGACAAATATCAGCATCAGGACAAATTTGGACGTACGATCAAGCAAGACAGCGAGACCTATAGGTGAAAAACGTCATCAGACGTGGGTTGCCATTCAGTCACTACGACAACGATGAGACGACGGAGTATATACACGAAGGGCTTCAGCCCAAATATCAACAGGTAAGTAGATCCACTATTAGACGCGACGCACTTAAATTATATTTGACGCAAAACAAGATTTAATAAAATTTTTTGAAACTTTCGAGGGACGTGTGAGTTTAACGAGCGACGTTTGGAGTAGTAGCGTTAGGGTAGGGTTATCTTATATTTGTATAACGGCTCATTGGATCGATCCCGTTTCATGGGATTTAAATAAGCGTGTAATATGTTTTGAAGGTTTTGAATTTCCGCACACGGGTAAGGCTATATATTCGGTAATTATTAAATGTTTGCGTGAATTTAAAATAAAGGATAAAATAATGAGTATTTCTTTTGATAACGCTAGTAATAACAACACCGCAGTAGAGTGGTTAAAACGTGAATTAAAACCAATGCTCAACGGTGCGTTTTTTCACACTCGATGTGTGTGTCACGTTTTAAACTTAGTGGTACAGGATAGTTTAGAAGCTATGAAACCATATGTTGAGAAAATTCGTACTATGCTTAGATTTATTTATTGTACCAAACAGCGAAGTCAAGATTTTCGAAAATTTGTGATCGCACAGGTCAAAAATATTTGAAACCTCAATTTGATATGCCTGTAAGATGGAACTCCACATATAAAATGTTAAAAAGAGCGTTTCAACAAAAAAACACTTCTTATGGAATATTACACTATGACAAATAATCATAATTTAACTGATAATGATTGGGACGTATTATTTCATTACATGGATTTATTAAAATGTTTTTATAGGGCGACTGTTTTTTTATCTGGTGTTTATTATCCCACTAGCTCGTTAGTAATTGAAAATTTTGTAAATATCGCACAAAAACTTAACTATTTTAAGCAACACTCCGGATGGCTTCCTTTAATTGAAGTAATAGAAGAAAATTTTTTAAAATATTATAGAGAAATGCCTCCTGCATTTTCATGCGCCGCCGCTTTAAACCCGTTATTCGCTGTAGACGGCGTAGAAAATTTAATAGATGAAATTAACGTTAACTTAGACATAAATATAAGTTTCGATGACGTTGACGACGTTAGTACTACTAAATTTAATTCTATTTTTACCGAATGTTTTAATTATTACGACAACTTATATGGCTCACGACCACGAGAAGAAATAACACAACCTAGGACAAAAGATTCTTTTACAAATAAAATTTTAGAATTAGCTTCCAGAAAAAAAGCACGCACATCGAGTAGTTTAAACGAATTAGGACTGTATACGAAAACACAATTTCGTGATTTTATGACTACGGAAGAGATCGAAAACTTCGATATCTTAAAGTGGTGGAAAAGTAAAGCTAATACCTATCCTATTTTGGCCTATATGGCCCGTGATTTACTAACAATTCAAGCTAGTACAGTAGCTTCGGAGTCCGCTTTTTCTCTTAGTGGCAGGATTTTGAACACGCGGAGGAGCCGACTAAATGAAGAATCACTCGAACTATGCATCTGCTACAAGGATTATTTGGATGCTACGAATAGGAAGCAACACATTTCAGCGTTGGAGGAGAGCTCCGAGGAAATTGAAGAGGAGATGGACAATCTGAATTTATAAAAATGTAATTTTTTTTATTATCATTTAAAATAATAAATTTCTTTTTTTTTCTATTTTTTTTTAAAAGTGTAATTTTGTTTTTTAAAATTTCAATATTAATAAAATTTTTTATTCTAATTTTTATTTCATTTTTTTAATTTTTTTAAGTATTTTTTTTTCTTAAGAGGGCCCGGCCTGGGCCCGGCCCGGCCCGGCCCGGCCTGGCCCGGGGGGCCGGCTCGGGCCCCTTCCCGGGGTCAAAGCCCGGGCCCGACCCGAGCCCGATAAAGAAAGGGCTCGGGCTCGGCCCGGTTTGCAAAAGCCCGGGCCCGATCAGGCCCGGTCCGGGCCGGCCCGATCGGTCCTTTTGGGCAGGCCTAGTCTGCAGAGTCTGCTGGCAAGCTGCTGAAGAGCTGTGGAGGACTGCGCGGACAGGAAATCTGAGTCCGCAGAGCTTGCTGGAAGGGTGATGATGGACTGCGCGGACTGGAAAACGGAGTCCGCAGGGTCTGCTGGAAAGCTGATGACGGACTGCGCAGACTGGAAAACGGAGTCCGCAGGGTCTGCTGGAAAGCTGATGACGGACTGCGCGGACTGGAAAACGGAGTCCGCAGGAAGTGCTGGCAAGACTTGTATCCCCCTTCTGGCCTCTGGAGCGATGCTGAATGAGAGGCACCATGGACTATTTATAGGCACAGGGGAGTTTTTCTAGAAGCGGGGCCCAGTGATGTCAGCATGACGACCTGCGCGGACTCCGCAGACTGAGATTTTGCGTCCGCCACTATTGAGTGAAGCAGCTGGCTGCAGGAGGCCCTGGAGAGAACTGAAGGCCACCCCTGGCGGGCGACCTGGGCGGACTCCGGGAGGAGTCCGCCCGGCAGGCCGGAGGCCGCGCCCTAGCGGGCGGCCTGGGCGGACTCCAGGGTGGAGTCCGCCCGGCAGGGTGCCGGGGCCGCCCCCTAGCGGGCGGCCTGGGCGGACTCCAGGGTGGAGTCCGCCCGGTAGGGTGCCGGGGCCGCCCCCTAGCGGGCGGCCTGGGCGGACTCCAGGGTGGAGTCCGCCCGGCAGGGTGCCGGGGCCGCCCCCTAGCGGGCGGCCTGGGCGGACTCCGGGTGGATTCCGCCCGGCTTGGTGCCGGGGCCGCCCCCTATCGGGCGGCCTGGGCGGACTCCAGGAGGAGTCCGCCTGGCAGGGCTGGCCGCCCCCTTGCGGGCGGCCTGGGCGGACTCCCCCTGGAGTCCGCCCAGGCCGCCCGCAAGGGGGCGGCCAGGCCCGCCGGGCGGACTCCCCCTGGGGTCCGCCCAGGCCGCCCGCTAGGGGGCGGCCCCGGCATCCTAGCCGGGCGTACTCCCCCGGGAGTCCGCCCAGGCCGCCCGCAAGGGTTCGGCCAGCCCTGCCGGGCGGACTCCCCCTGGAGTCCGCCCAGGCCGCCCGCTAGGGGGCGGCCCCGGCACCCTGCCGGGCGGACTCCACCCGGAGTCCGCCCAGGCCGCCCGCTAGGGGGCGGCCCCGGCACCCTGCCGGGCGGACTCCACCCTGGAGTCCGCCCAGGCCGCCCGCTAGGGGGCGGCCCCGGCACCCTGCCGGGCGGACTCCACCCTGGAGTCCGCCCAGGCCGCCCGCTAGGGGGCGGCCCCGGCACCCTGCCGGGCGGACTCCACCCTGGAGTCCGCCCAGGCCGCCCGCTAGGGGCGGCCTCCGGCCTGCTGGGCGGACTCCTCCCGGAGTCCGCCCAGGTCGCCCGCCAGGGGTGGCCTCCAGTTCTCTCCAGGGCCTCCTGCAGCCAGCTGCTTCACTCAACAGTGGCGGACGCAAAATCTCAGTCCGCGGAGTCCGCGCAGGTCGTCATGCTGATATCACTGGGCCCCGCTTCTAGAAGAACTCCCCTGGGCCTATAAATAGCCCATGGTGCCTCTCATTCAGCATCGCTCCAGAGGCCAGAAGGGGGATACAAGTCTTGCCAGCACTTCCTGCGGACTCCGTTTTCCAGTCCGCGCAGTCCGTCATCAGCTTTCCAGCAGACCCTGCGGACTCCGTTTTCCAGTCCGCGCAGTCCGTCATCAGCTTTCCAGCAGATCCTGCGGACTCCGTTTTCCAGTCCGCGCAGTCCATCATCACCCTTCCAGCAAGCTCTGCGGACTCAGATTTCCTGTCCGCGCAGTCCTCCACAGCTCTTCAGCAGCTTGCCAGCAGAATCTGCAGACTCAGTTTCTCAGTCCTCCAGCAGCTGGCAGACTCTTTTACTTAGTCTCTGACAGCTTCTCTTCTCTGCTTTCTGGCAATTTCTTCCCTCTTAGCCGCCAGCTTCTCCTTGTACCCCTTTTATTGATTTGTTGTAAAGGTGTACTTGTAAGCTTGTAAATTCTCGCTATTAATCAAAGGAAAGCCCGTCGCAGGAGTGGCATTTAGGCCGCAGCGGGCGAAGTGTGTTGTTGTCGCTGCTAGCGGGCCCCTCTTCTTCTCCTCTGCTCAGCAAGTCTTGCTCCTCTGCTCAGCAAGTCTTGCTCCTCTGCTCAGCAAGTCTTGCTCCTCTGCTCAGCAAGTCTTGCTCCTCTGCTCAGCAAACTTCTTCTCAGCTCAGCTCTTCTCGGCAGCCAACCTGCGAGCACAACCATCGCATTAGCCGTCTGCTCGACAGCTCCTGATCAACCTCCTTCTCCTCTCTTGATCAACCCGCTCTGTTGATCAAGCTTCTCTCCTCTATCCTCGCAACCCTCTTTGACAAGTCGTTTGCTCCACTCTCGAGCACTCAGAGGCTTCCTTCCTTCCATCTTCTCCTCCTCTCCTAGCTTGTGAGACCGAACGCCTCCTCCGTGTTAGCTGGCTGGTGCCCCGCGACGTTTCCGCGCATCAACAACGGTGGCAAATAAAGTAACGGTCAGCAAAGGCTGACCAAATTATAACGACCCCACTTCTTTCTCGAGGTAGCGGTGCTTCTTCCCTGCAAGCGGATTAACATAATTACATAAAACTAGAATGTGTCATTTAAGCACCAATCATCATAAACGTTGGCGCGACCGGCCCAACGTCTCGTTCACTCAGGGCACCTTAACGGTGTACCGGACTTCCCCGAGTCCCACCACCATCCTCAGTCCTGGACTGAATTGTTGGAGTTTGACTTGGTTGACCAGGTCAACATGTCAAAAGTCTTTTTGAGAGTTTATTTTAATATGTATAGTTGTATTCATTTAATGAAGAAAGAGAGTGGTTGCATTTATGGGGTAGTTGGAGAGTTTTCTTTTTTTGCCTATATAAAGGCCCCCCTTGTACATGTTTGTGGTTGTTGAAAAAGTGAAAATCCTCCCAACTTTAGACTTTGTAAGGGTGTGAGAGCGCTGCAGCGCTAGGAGTGTCTTGTGAGGACAAACCGGGCGGTTAGGACGTGAGGCCGGGCGGCTTGTTTGATCTCGCGGTTTGGCGGTCTCGCTGCGAGTGGTGTGTTTGCGGTTTTGAGCGCCCGCGTGTGGAGGTCTCGCCGGGTTGGTCTCGCAGTGCCGGACTCTCCTGGGTGTAGCTCGCGCGTGGAGTTAGGAGCTCGCCATGTGGGTGGTAAACCGCGCGGGTAGAGGTTGGTGTGGTAGTCTCGCTGGAGGTCGGTCTCGCGAGTAGGCTACTCGCCGGAAGGGGGAACAAACCGCGCGAACTGTGGCGGTTTAGAAGTGGCCTGGTGGTGTTGAGTTGAACTGGGCTTGTTTCACGTTTCCAACAAGTGGTATCAAAGCGAGGTTCGATCCCCTGGGAGTTGACTCGGAAGGTTAAGGTCTGAAGTAGGGGAGAGATGGAGTTTTGAGGTGTCGTGTCGGGGCAAGTCCCCAAGTTGACGAAGACCAACTATGGGAACGGGAGCATCCAGATGAGGGTACTACTAGCCTCCAAGGAGTTGTGGGAGGTAGTAGAGGATGGTGTGGAGGTGCTGACTGCCGAAGCAGAAGCCGCATTGACGAACGCACAGAGGACAGCATTGAGAGAAGCTAAGAAGAGGGACAAGAAGGCGTTGTTCATTTTGTATCAAGGTGTAGATGAAGCTACGTTCGAAAAGATCTCGGACGCCGAGACTTCGAAGGAGGCATGAGAGATCTTGCAGTGCTCCATGCAGGGAGTAGACAAGGCCAAGAAAGTTAAGTTGCAATCCCTCTGAGGCCAGTATGAGATGATAAGGATGCAAGGGTCGGAGAAGGTTGGCGACTATGTGACCCGTATACGGACGCTCACAAATGAGATGAAGAGAAATGGGGAGACCATAGACGAGGTTAGCTTCATGGAGAAGCTCCTACGCTCTATGACAAGAAAGTTCCGACACGTGGTGGTGGCCATCGAAGAATCGAAGGACCTCACGGTGATGACGGCGGATGAATTGATAGGCTCACTGCAATCCCATGAGTACAGAATGGCGCAAGATGATGAAGAAGTGAGTGGCTTGGGAAAAGCACTCCAGACTCAGCTGAACTTCAGAGAGAGCTCAGGAAGAGGTGGTGGCCAGCGTGGCCGTGGCTACCAAGGAAGAGGTAGAGTAGGAAGAGGTGGTAGAGATCAAGGGAGAAGTCAACCACACCAGAAGGAGTTCGAGCAGAACCAAGGTTGGAACGCCGGAGGTAGAGGAAGAGGCCAAGGCAGAGGCCAAGGCAGAGGAGGAAGAGACCAAGGCAGAGGCCAAGGTAGAGGAGGTAGAGGATACATGTCCCAGACTCAATGCTACAACTGTGGCAAGTTCGGGCACATGAGCTATGATTGTTGGGCTCCTCGGAAGGGAGGAGAGGTCAACCACTATGCGGAGACAAGCAACACGGGAGGCGACCCGATGATGTTCCTTATTATCCAAGGTGCTGGAGGCGGAAGGAATGGAGTGTGGTACTTAGACACCGGAGCCAGCAACCACATGTGCGGCGAGAGGGAGTTGTTTACGAGCCTTGCACCAAATGGTGGTGAGGTGAGTTTCGGCGACGCCTCAAAGATAGCAGTGGAAGGAAGAGGAGTTGTGGCGGTTGTGTTGAGTGGAAAGGAGGTTCTCATCAATGACGTCTTTTATGTGCCGGGCTTGAGGAGTAACATCCTAAGCCTTGGGCAGCTGGTGGAGAAGGGCTACCGGGTCTTGTTGCGGGATGGCACCCTGGCCATGAAGGACGGTCATGGGAAAGAAGTAGTGAGGGTAAAGATGATGGCGAACCGTCTCTTCACTTTGAGCATGGATGTAAATGAGACGGCATGTCTCGCGAGGAATGAAGAAGAGGAGGAAGCTTGGTTGTGACACCACTGGATGGGGCATCTGGGGTTCACAGGCCTGAAGTTGTTGTCTGGATCAAAGATGGTGGAAGGACTGCCTATGATCACACCTCCTCATAGGGTCTGTGAGGCATGCACCAAGAGGAAGCAGAGAAGAGAGACATTTGAGGGTGGCAAGTCCCGAAGGGCGACGAGGCCATTGGAGTTGGTTCACTCGGACATCGCTGGTCCATTTGAAACAACTTCAATCGGTGGAAGCAAGTACTACATCACATTCACACGACGACTTCAGCAGAAGTGTTGGGTGTATTTTCTGAAGGAGAAGGCTGAGGCGCTGGAGAAGTTCAAGGAGTTCTGGGCGATGGCTGAGAAGGAGAGTAGTCAACCGCTGAAAGTACTTAGAACGGATAGAGGTGGGGAGTACACCTTTAGGCTGTTCGACGAGTACTGTAGGCAATGGGGGATCTCTCATCAGCTGACGGCGGCCTACTCGCCTCAGCAAAATGGCGTGGCAGAAAGGAAGAACCTCACAATCATGAACATGGCACGGAGCATGGTGAAGGGTAAGGGACTACCGAAGAAGTTCTGGGCGGAAGCAGTACAAGTGGCAGTGTACGTGCTGAATCGGTGCCCTACCAAGAGTGTGAAGTTCAAGACACCGTTTGAGGCTTGGAGTGGTTGGAAACCAAGTGTGAAGCACTTAAGAGTCTTCGGGTGTGTGGCTTATGCCCACGTCCCGGACCAAAGGAGGAAGAAGCTGGACGATCGAAGCGAAAAGTGTATTTTTGTGGGCTACGCTCCTGCGAGCAATGCTTACAAGTTATACAATCCTGAGACAGAGAAAGCCATCATCTCACGAGATGTGGTGTTTGAAGAAGGAAGCTGCTGGGACTAGGATGAGGCGGTGAAGAACATCAAGGGGAGGTTTTTCGAGGATGATGAAGAAGAAGGTAGAGGAGAGGCCGAAGCGGAGATGGGTGGAGCGGAGCCACCATCACCACCAAGCGGAAGTTCAGGGGGAGCTCTCACCCCTTACTCTAGTGGTGCGAGCACGAGTGGAAGCAGCCCTGGAGGAGCAAGCACTAGTGGGAGCAAGGATAACCGCCCTCAGCCCAGGATGCGGAGGCTGGATGAGATATATGAGGAGACGGCACCGGCACTTAACAATTTTTCTTTGTATTGTCTATTAACAGATGTCGAGCCGTGCTCCTATAAGGAAGCTACCAAGGAGAAGAGTTGGAGGAAGGCGATGGATGCGGAGATCGCTTCCATAAAGAAGAACGAGACCTGGAAGTTGGTCGACCCTCCTGCAGGCCAAAAACCCCTCGGGGTGAAGTGGGTGTACAAAATAAAGAAGAACAAGGATGGCGGTGTGGAGAAGCACAAGGCCAGGCTAGTGGTGAAGGGCTATCGACAAGTCCAAGGCGTGAACTATGATGAAGTGTTTGCCCCCATAGCGCGTGTTGACACCATCCGGTTGATCATAGCGCTAGCAGCTCACCATGGTTGGAGGATCATGCAGATGGACGTGGTCTCTGCTTATTTGAACGGCTACTTGGAGGAAGATGTGTACATCGAGCAGCCTCCAGGGTACGTTGTGAAGGGGCAGGAGAGGAAAGTCTGCAAGTTAGACAAATCACTCTATGGGCTGAAGCAAGGGGCAAGAGCGTGGAACGGAAGGATAGATGCTTACTTGCAAAAGCATGGCTATCAGAAGAGCCCGCATGAGCATGCCCTCTACACCAAGGTGGACCAGGAGGGCAACATGATGATTGTGTGCCTCTACGTGGACGACATGATTTTCACAGGAAACAATGCCTCTATGTATGAGGAGTTCCGGGGCATGATGAAGAAGGAATTTGAGATGACAGACTTGGGAGAGTTGAGCTACTTCCTGGGAGTGGAAGTGAAGCAGGGAGAAGATGGGATCTTCATATCCCAGAAGAAGTACGCAGAGGAGATCTTGAAGAAGTTCAGGATGGAGGATAGCAAGCCTATCTCTACTCCTGCTGACCCAGGTTTGAAGCTGAAGAAAGATTCTAAGGAAGGAGCGGTGGATTCTACCCTATTCAAGAGTTTGGTGGGCAGTCTACGCTACCTTACCTTCACCCGACCGGACATCATGTATGCGGTCAGAGTGGTGAGCATGCATATGGAGGAGCCAAAGGAAGACCACTTCACGGCAGCGAAGAGTATCCTGAGGTACATCAACGGGACCAGAGGACATGGGCTGAAATACGCTACTAGAGAAGAGCTGACACTAGTAGGATACTCGGATAGTGACTACGGCGGGGATGTGAACGATCGAAAGAGCACTTCCGGATATGCCTTCAGCATGGGAACGGGGGTGTTCTCTTGGACCTCGAAGAAGCAGGCAACGATAGCTCTATCGTCCTGCGAGGCTGAGTATATTGCAGCAGCAGCTGGCACCTGCCAAGCCATTTGGTTAAGGAATCTGTTGGAGAGTTTGCAGCATGGAGTGGATGGGCCAACGACTATGATGGTGGACAACATGTCGGCCATCCAGCTCGCGAAGAATCCCGTGCTACATGGACGTAGCAAACATATCGAAACAAGGTATTATTTCCTAAGGGAGCAAGTAGAATTGAAGACAGTGGAAGTGAAATATTGTCCGACCGAAGAGCAAGTTGCGGATATCTTCACCAAGGCTTTGAAGGTGGAGACGTTTGTGAAGATGAGGAGCAAACTTGGCATGGGCTGCCAAGTTTGAGGGGGAGTTTGTTGGAGTTTAACTTGGTTGACCAGGTCAACATGTCAAAAGTCTTTTTGAGAGTTTATTTTAATATGTATAGTTGTATTCATTTAATGAAGAAAGAGAGTGGTTGCATTTATGGGGTAGTTGGAGAGTTTTCTTTTTTTGCCTATATAAAGGCCCCCCTTGTACATGTTTGTGGTTGTTGAAAAAGTGAAAATCCTCCCAACTTTAGACTTTGTAAGGGTGTGAGAGCGTTGCAGCGCTAGGAGTGTCTTGTGAGGACAAACCGGGCGGTTAGGACGAGAGGCCGGGCGGCTTGTTTGATCTCGCGGTTTGGCGGTCTCGCTGCGAGTGGTGTGTTTGGGGTTTTGAGCGCCCGCGTGTGGAGGTCTCGCCGGGTTGGTCTCGCAGTGCCGGACTCTCCTGGGTGTAGCTCGCGCGTGGAGTTAGGAACTCGCCGTGTGGGTGGTAAACCGGGTGGGTAGAGGTTGGTGTGGTAGTCTCGCTGGAGGTCAGTCTCGCGAGTAGGCTACTCGCCGGAAGGGGGAACAGACCGCGCGAACTGTGGCGGTTTAGAAGTGGCCTGGTGGTGTTGAGTTGAACTGGGCTTGTTTCACGTTTCCAACATGAATGACAACATATTGAGCATTCGCTAGCCGTGACTCAAGGTTCTCGGCTCTCACTACAAGAAAAAAACATAATTAGCAAGGAGTTGAATACCTTGTTAATCTTTTAAATTCGTTGCTAATTTTAATTAGCAACGAATTTAGAAACAAAAAAATTCGTTTATTTAATTGTAGATGCTAGGTTTCGAACACCCAACCTAATCTAAACAAATAACCGTTCTTACCAACTACTCTAACTTAATTCTTTATTTATAAGTGACAATATTATTTATATGTAACGTATGCATATATAATTCATAAAATAATGTAATCAAATATAAATATATAATATATATTTCTTTATATAACATATATATTTATATATATTTATTATTTATATATAATATTTTATATATATTAATTACATATATAATATATATTATATTATAATGAGATATTTTTTGTTATATATATATGCGTGTTTCTATATAATAAATGAATATAAAGTTATAATATATATATGTATAGTTATTTATATTATATATTGTTCATATAATTTATATGTATTATAATTATAATTAATTTGTTGAATACTAACAATCTTTATTAATTTATAAATTTATATATACGAATTTAAATAATAGATAAAAATATAAAATTGTATAAATAATTACATATATTATATATTAATTATTTTATTGAATGCAAATAATTTACACTATTTATAAATATATTAAACAACAATTATGTTTTATGAGAAAGATAATTTTGTAAGAAAGTGTCATGTCATTTTTTGGAAAAAAAAATCATCAATAAATATTTTGCAACAAAAAAATAGTTGATGTTTTGCAATATAAAAATTCATTGTTATTTTAACGACATAAATTTTGCACCGCTGGAAGACGGCGGGGAGAAGGCGCGGAGAGAGGCGAGCGAGGTGGCCGGGAGTGGTACTGGAATGCTGAGTCGAGCTGGAAAGCTAGGGCATATTTATTAATTAAGTAAATGTGTTATATAGGTTTATAAATATTAGTGAAATAGAAAATAATTTGGAGGGAAATGAAATTTTTCCCTCCATCATATTTTAATCTGAATTAATTAGAAAGGAAATTTTGAAAGGAAGTTTTTTTCGTTTCTAATTAGCAATAAATATTTTGCAATGAAATAATTCGTTGCTAATTTTGCAACAAAATAATTCGTTGCTGTTTTTGTAGGTAAACATAAAACTCATAAACCTAGCTAAATTTGATGCTAATTAGCAACAATATTTGAGCGTTACTAATTTTCCTTGCTAATTCATGTTTTTCTTGTAGTGTCTCTCACAAGCTTTTAAAAACTGGACCGGACCGGCCGGTCGGACCGCGGACCGGGCACCCAGCCGGTCCGGTCCAGGTACAAAAACCGCACCAGACACGGACCGCCCAAGAATCGGGGAACCGGGCGGGCGGACCGGGGGGCCGGGAACCGGGCGCGATTTTACGGAACCGGGCGGGTCAAAGACCCTATATTAAAATGACAGAAAATTTATGGATGCGGGATTCGAACCCTCACCACTACTGTGATAATGGAACAACTAACCACCTAGCCATTTAGATCTTATTGTTTCATCCTATAATATTTTATATACATATAAATATTAACGTATATATATAATTAATATACATATCTATATAAAAATTAATAACATATCTATATAAAAATTAATTACATATCTATATAAAAATTAATTAGATATATTATTATATTAACATATGACAATATCATTTAAAAATTAAATTTTATATATATTTTTAATATATGCATACATCTACATAAATGATACGTTCTGTTTGGCACGGCGGTGGCGGTCATCAAGTGGTGGTTATGAACCGTCGCTCTTGAACGTTCGACTTTATCTAAGAAACTTCATACACTTTTATGTTCCAAAGTAAAAAAACTAGTTTTATTTTCTCGACTGTGGTCTTAACCGTTGTCATGTCAAAACTTCATTCTATTACTCTATTACAATGTCGTTTTTATTCTATTTTATATATATAACGGTTCGACCCCGGTTGAACCGGTTGAACCTTAAACCTTTCCCTCCGCCGGTTCGATATCCGGTCCGGTTTTCAAAACCTTGGTCTCTCATATGCCTATAGCAACACACCAATTTCCATAGGTAGTCGAACTACACCACATAGTGCAGGTATAATTCAGTCAAGCCCGTTGCTCAAATCGTCATACCCAACACTCACGACACGGTTCAACCACCTCTTGCCTGTTATCGCATACATAACTGATTATTATGTAACAAGGGTGGCACTCGTGGCCACCTAAGTTCTCTCAAATGAAGTCTTAGTCGATATATGTCTTATGCTCTTCTCCTTTCTTTTGAATCCCTCTAGTAATGTAAGCTAATGTCAACCCTTGTTAACTAAAGCAGCTGAAAAACCTAAGCAAAGAGAAAGCTCATCATACTTATATTCTAATAATGATTAGAACGTATCCAACTTTGTTGGAGCTAGTGAAAGAAACAAAAGTTAGTGGCTTAAGTATTAAGTAACGTTATGTACTTCAAGAAAAGTGGAGAAATTAATAATCTACAGGAGTAAAGTTTTCTTGATAATTTCTTCGACATGACATGACTTCATGAATTATCACTACAGCTACTAGCTAGTTAGCTAGCTAGCTAGTTGTACTGTTGCAGTGAATATCAAAATTACAATAATTAGAGTTTGTAAATGCATGTAGCTGGCTCTTCATAAACGCGATAATACTTATACACTAGCTAGTTCATGACAAATCTTTACTAGTACATGTGCTCGATGGAGTTTATAAATATATAACAATAAAATGTGATAATATACTGATCTCTCCAATTAATTAAGGATCACAAAATATCAATAAATAATGTTGTTGCGGGTCGTCTGGCTTTTTTCTCGGTCTGAAGAATCGGACTGTCATAGCTCGGAGTCAAATCAGGCGTGCAAACAGTTAAAGAAAACTGCAGCAAATGACCAGAAATCTTTTTGACGTGGAAAATCCTGAAAGGGTGAAAACCACATGGCTGAATCTGTGACGAGAGCTAAATTTCAGTAAATCTCGTATGTTTACAAAGATTGAAGTTTGATTTTGCAGGGCGATAGGCCGCTACTCTGTTACAAGTGCAGAGAATTGATGAAATGCGACGAGATGTAAAAGACTAAGTCTTCGGAGCTTCTATGGAAGCGCTACGACCTTGAGATGAAATTGAAATCACGGAACCTCGGTGGGAGCGTTTCGACTGGAAAATTAATCTTATAATTGTCTGTGGAGCTTCTGGAGGGAGCCCTCTCTTGTTGATGTGAAGCCTAGATGGGAGCGCTCTCATGCATGTGGGCGGTTAACGTCACTTGAAGTGTGAGGAAACCGTAGCGCAAGTAGGAGAGTGAAGTGAATTTCTGAGCGGAGAATCGGCCTATGTCCACGATCTCACCGGAAAACCTTAGAGTACTCACTTATCTCTGGAGTTGTGTGTCTTCAAATGAAGGTTTGAGGCCATATTTATAGTTTTTCGAGGGGTTATGGTGCTAGTTGCGTTGGGGAGTGATTTGTGCTGGAGAATGACGTCGCTTCGTTCTGATCCCGTACCTGGATCACCATTTTTTGTCAAAATGACGAGAGTGCACCCCTTATCCCCGGGCAGTTGGGCGGCTGGGGCAAGGTGCCCGGAGGCCGCAAAGGGGTGGCCATGGACGACGAGGGTCGCCAACAGCGGCGATGGCCACGACCGTCGGTGCCAGCACGCACGCTCGGCACGGCCGCGTGTGGGGAGCAATTGCTCTTTGCGCGGCCCTACTATTGTGCAGCCCTGCTGCGGGTCGCAGGAGGCGCCTGTGTGGGCGTGCGACCCTGCTGGGGGCCCATGCGCGGGTGTGGTTCTTCCTTTGGGGACTCTCGGGGTTTGCGGTTTTAATGTATGTAATCGGTCCGGTCGGGCTTGCACGTACTCGGTCTGTGTTTTGCCGGTTTAACTTAGGCTCCATTTGGTTCGATGATGGCAGGTTGATCCGGCGGATGGAAACGGAGAGTTCGAACCGGAGGGGGGAGGTGGCTGCTCCAAACAGAGCTTTTTGGGGCTTTTCTCAAGGCGGGCGGGTGGAAACGGATCAAACGCCGCTGGAGGTTCATTTGTTTACCCTCTTTCCGGCGGCGTTTGCCCAAAACGGAGCTACGAAACGCCCAAACAAATAGAGCCTTAGAAAATTCGGGGGAACCCCATCAAATGTTTAAATTTTGTATGTAGTAATGAAATAAATAATTTTAGTCACTAAAAAGATATCATTATTACATTGCATAATCAGTGTTTAAAATAATTTTATTGCGCTAACGATATTTAGTTCAAGTGGATAAGTTTAATTAGGCCTTATAATAGGGAGGTCATAAGTTTGATTTTCACAAGGTGTGTGAGATTTGTTTATTTATTTAATAGTTTATTATTTGATCGATTATTATTTAATGAAGTGGTCATTGATGTTTGATGTTCTCAATGTAATGTAATGGTGATTGAACATTTATTACTCAAAATAATTTGATTGCAAAAAGTATTTTTTTAGTGATTTGAAATACCCTCACTAAATACATTTAATTAGTGATGAAAATTAATTTTGTCACTAAAAATATTCATTTACTAACACAAAATACATTTAAAGACAGACTTTTGCAACCAACTTGTGAGTTGTGACTAACCAAATCTAATAATATTTAGTGATCAAAAATTTTTATCATTAAAAACTTATTTTCTTATAATATATATACTTTTCTTTTGTCCATATATCTAAAATATATATTATTTAACGAAAATGTTTGAGAATGACGGCCACATTATTCTAATTAATTAACAGAAGTTTCACAAATAGATTAATTAATGTCTTCAAACCTTAATTAAGGCTCCATTTGGCACGGTGATGGCTGTCTTATATATGGGATGTTAAATTGTCATTTGTTAATGCTCACCTAAGAAACTTCATCCACTTATATGTTCAAACGGTTGATGTTTGTTAAGTTATTCTTAACCAATAACGTTTTACCCCATGTGCTAACGATCGCCACCACCATGCCAGACGGATCCTAAAAGTGCATGGCGGATGGGGCTGAGCAAAATTATCAGGATAGACGCCTTTCTGCTCAGAGCATGCAAATCAGGCTATATATTCCAAATTAGAGCTAACCTTCGAAGATGAAGAGATCGATGGGAGCTCATTTTCATGGTGGTGCTCGCCGTACATGAGAAAATTTAATTTTGGCACGCATAACGCATGTATTAATTTTTTGTCCGGGAGTAAATTCAATCGTATTATCTTGATTTCAACAGTGTAAATTTTTTTGAAACGATCCTTTTTCAATATGACCGTATTAGAACAAATGCGATCATATATTTTAATAAATTATCTACACCATTGTATCATGCAGCTGAATTTGCTGGCGAAAATAGGTACCTACCGATTATCGTGCATGCTATTAAGCTGAATCCGTGGGATCAAAAAGATATTTCATCATGACCGTAAAATGGAACTGTCATGGCTACTTGTGTGTATGTAAGTGATCCAATTAATTAAGTGCGTACGTGCACAGTGCCATGACAGATTTGCTACGTCATTGCATGTGAACCAGCAACCGGCGACGTCGTACTTGCCGGCCCGGCCATGTTCGCATGCTGCTCGATCGACGGCCATTAATGAAATGAAATATTTGTCGTCGTCGCCTATAGTCTGTAGCTAGGCTGTACGTGCAGCTCTCTCTGTAAATATCGATGTGTGTTAGTTTCTCCTGGAACCTGACGTGGCCATGAAGTCACCCGATCAGATGGCAGACAGCAGACAGCAGACATCAGATAAAGCAGATATACGTGTGGTACAGCTGTGGCTTTGTAAATAAATTTGGTTTGAGGACGCCATGGGATTGCTGGATGCAGCAGAGATGTTTTGCCATTCGCGGCTTTTGCATGACGAAAGGCAATGTCTTTCACAGTCTTGTAATCAACGTACGTAGGCTCTGCTCTATAGCTTGGATTGTAATAAAACTTGGAACAGTGAACCCTAAAGTTATAAAATTATGTTACAAATATAGAATACTAAGTTATTCTTAATTTTGGGATAAAAACATGCATATTCGATTTATTATGTATATATACGACATAATTATTAACCTATATTATATATATATATATGTATATTTACAATTAATATATGCAGTTGAGCAAAACTATGGTTACAAAAAGAAAAAAGTATGCTACAAGTAATTTTTAACATAAACTTAGCATTCATAAATATTGACAAATATATAAGATTCTATTGAAGTTTCATTGCACAATTACACCAGAAAGAAAATAATAATAATTGATAAAACTCGCTTTTTTAAAATTTTTAGATTGTTATAGACTTTATCAATACTAGCACTACCTCTTTAACTCTATGGGAGAAGATATAAATGAAGGAGAATTTAAGTGAACCAGCACGAAGCAATATTTTCGTTCTATATATATATATATATATTATATATATATATATATATATATATATATATATATATATATATATATATATATATATAA